>VZTO01017366.1:180103-228745 GCA_013400615.1 Syrrhaptes paradoxus | reverse complement strand
CAAGTCCTTCTCCTCAGAGCTACTCTCTATCCATTCTCTGCCCAGCCTGTATTTGTGCTTGGGATTGCTTCGACCCACGTGCAGGACCTTGCACTTGGCCTTGTTAAATTTCATGAGGTTTGCATTGGCCACCTCTCAAGCCTGTCCAGGTCCCTCTGGATGGCATCCCTTCCCTCCAACGTGTCCACCACACCACACAGCTTGGTGTCATCGGCAAACTTGCTGAGGGTGCACTCCATCCCACTGTCCATGTCTCCAACAAAGATGTTAAACAACACTGGTCCCAGTACCAACCTCTGTGGAACACCGCTTGTCACCGGTCTCCACTTGGGCATTGAGCCATTGACCACCACTCTGAGTGCAGCCGTCTAGCCAGTTCCTTATCCAGCGAGTGGTCCTTCGGTCAAATCCATGTCCCTCCAACTTAGAGACAAGGATGTCATGTGGGACTGTGTCAAAGGCTTTTCACATGTCTAGGTAGATGATGTCAGATCTGCTGCTGCTAAGCAAATGGTTTGAAAGGAGGTGTTTTTAACAGGTTTGTTGCGTATGTGCTGGAGATGTGCATAGAGACATCCCGGCGTTTATTAGAATGCATCGCTGGAAAACACCAACTGTGTAGGGCTGGTTTCGTTCTGTCTTGTTTTGCCTTTTTTTCTGGGTAATACATTCATAATCTCCTTTTTAAGAGGTATAATTACAAAAATGGAGTAATTGTGCTGTAGGTATAAGTGTTTTAATATGCCAGATCTTTGTAATGGTAGTACAGTAATGGGAGTCTTGGCAAACTGTTTCCATATGGAGAATCCCATGACTTTGTAAGTGAAAAACATCAAAACAAATGCATAGGGTCATGTGAATATTTAAGTATTCAGAATAGAGAAATACATCTATTTTCTTTGTGGTCATCTAGAGCAATACTTGTTATTTAATCTGTTTTTTTATGCTGAATTTTTCTTCTTTAATTTTTTATTATAAGAATGCATTTAGTGACTCCATTGTATGTGGAGGGTGACTTGCAATGAGAAAATTCTGCCCTGCAGCACTTCCCTCCAGGCAGTGTGGTATGGAAACTTCTGTTTTCTTCCTGATGCCCATCTCGTAGCTTTCATTCAAACCTGGGTGCAGATTGCTGCCGTGGCTGGAAGAGCTGTAGCCTCCTTGCCCAGGAAATCCTCTTGTCTGTTTGAGGGAGAGCCCGTTGCACTATCAAATGATAGAAAGTAGCTTGTGACTTCTTACACTGATTCACTGGAAGTTATCCTCTTACATTCCTAACGATTTTTTTTTAATACTCACGTAGCTGAGGAGTTAATAGGGCTGGATAGCGTGATGCTTACTAAGCCTACGCAGTGCAAGCACTGCTGCAGATAACGTGCTCAGTCTTGACCTGCAATGTACTGAACCTGTCTGATAAGTAGAAATCGTCATACATGCATCCCAAGTGATACGGGCAACCTCGCATCAAAGGCTGCGTAACAGCAGCATGTTGGAGTAACTGTTGGTAATTTAACTGCCTGAGACAAATTGGTCTGAAGGCAGGAGGGACTCCGGAGTAACCCAGTGTGTATCCTGGCCATTACACTAACTTGCAAAAGAATATCACTTGCTCAGGGGATCCCCTCACTGGGACACCCATTTTCATTTTAAGCATAAACTGCCAAAATGTTCATTTTCAAAGCCACTGCAACCCTAATTTATGATGAAACATCATTGAATTTGTTTGTTCAACTTTAATTACTTGTGTAAATTATTTTTAATTATTTTTAAATGAAAACAGGCCATGTAGTTTTTAAGAATAAAAAAAGATGCTTTGATTTATTTTTTTTTAACTTGCCACTCCCCGTGTAGGCTATGAATGCTAATACGTCTAGTGCTGTGGTACGATGCCGATAAGCTGGAGGGAGTATTGCTGCAATTAATATCGTTAAAATACGAGGTCTCGGTGGAGCCAGTCCTACTGCTGGGATTGCAGTGAATGATTCTGCACCCTGAGGGAAGCCTGCATAACTTTACCTTACAATTTAGCATAAATTTCAACTATAGATAATTCAATTTTTTTCTTTTTTTTTGAGCTTCTTTATTTTGGTTCAGATACGGGCATGAAAGTGTCTTTTGGATCCCCAAACATGAACGTGTGACTGATAGAGCTGAACATATTATACAAGCATACTTTTGAAATTACCTTCCTGTCTACTTGTCTGTTAGATTTTGCAGAAAATGAGAAAAAGATTGGTATGTAGGTGTGATATCTAGTTTTACTGAATAAATAAAATACTAATTACAGAATTAGACATGCAGATTTTTAATTATCACTTGTCAGATTCTCCTGATTCCACCAGCTGTTTACCTGGCTTGTCTCTTGTGGGTTTAGAGATTATTCCTCTCCCCAGCCCTCGCACAAGGTACGCATTTTCCTGGTGTTTTTCAAAGACTCTGGACCAGTAATGAACCAACTCCTTCTCCTTTTTTTACTTTGAAATAAAAGCTGCTGCTTCAAGGTTTACCGCAGACCCCTCATTTCAGTTCTCCTCAAGAAAATGGTTACAGTCAGGAAACAGCAGGGCTTAGAAGTTAAGAAAAGACTATCCAAAAATCACAGGCATCTGTATGGAAAAATCAAATTGACTTTTAATATTTCTTCTTTAGTATTAATAATTGTTGAAATTATTTGGAAAGATCATTACGCACCTTTTGGAAGTGATTTGCTCAAAAACAACAGCAAGAGTTGTGGCCAAAGAGCAAAATTTGTTAAGCAGTGAGATATTCAACAGAGCAAAATGTGTCAGATCTAAAGGAGCAGAGCAGATTTTAGGGACCAAAAGGAAATATTTATTTAGTAAACTCTGCAATCTCATTCCTAGATGTTTTTGGAGCTGCTTTCTGTCTGCCCTTCCCTACAGGTCTCTATGTTAGGATTTTGAAAAATCTGGTTCTAGTTTATTTTATGTATTTCTAGTTTTTGTTCTGTTTAGTGTTGCTATTGGTGGGAATGTAATATATTTTGGAAAACCACTGAACCTTGAACTCAGACTTGAGAGGAGGAAAAAAAAATCATTTTCAAATCTTCTACTTTGAAAAATTTGTTAGCTGCTTAGCCCTGGTCCCACCCTCCTTTACTGATTCAGGATCTGAATTTATTTTCTTTTCAGAAATATTTATAGCTAGGATATACATTAGGGCTTAAATAAACAAACAAAAAAAGAAAAAGCGCGTGTGTACGCGTGTTTATTTTCTGTGTGCTTGTATGCAGTTTCTGTAAGTACATTACACCATGGGAAGATGGAATTTGCCAAGTTTAGGTCAAAACTTGAACTGAACTCATACTATATAGTTCTCTGACTCTGTTGGTGTCTGTGGCCCACTTATGGAGCTTTATGAGTTGGCTGAAGCCTTGGAGAATGGAACTGTGTTTTTTCAGCTCAAGCAGTAGACTCATGCTTTTAAATCCAGACATTTTTTGGCTCAAGTCCTACAGATGTCAGTCCATTTCTTTAAAACAACTGAAGTGTTTTAATTGTAAATCCATTCCTTTCATGTAACTCAGCCCTAGAAATTTGGCTTAAGTTTGCCTGGAGTCTTTTCTGTTTGTCATGAGATCGGCTGAGTTAGGAGCAGTCTATTTTTGAGTTCAAAACCAGAACTGCATGCATTTGCAGAGCATCTTTTTCCTGCTTTCTGTATTTCTATCCTAGTGGAAGGCAGCCGTCTGACCTGCAGCCATGGACCCTGTGTTTAGCAAAAGCATTTCCACAATGAGAACAGAGTCCCTGCCCTAAAAAACACACGTGCTTAAAGATTTTTGCTTCATTTCTAGCAGAGCTGAGAGCTCACCTTCTCCACAATAGTGCATATGGATTCAAGGTGGTTGTGGGTCAGGGCTAGAAAAGTAGAGGAGCTATCATTTCTAATGAGTGGAGAATAACTTCATCCAAACGATTGGATTATTTGAGAAACTGTTGATGGTTCTGCTTATTCCTGAGAATCTTGTATTCTCTGCCATCTTTAGGGCACATGGCTAGCTGTTGCCATATGAACGCTCAATTCTAGAAGCCATTAAATTCCAAAAGCATTGAATTATGTTGCCGATAGGCAGGGTATAGCTAGACAGGAGTCTGAACTGGCAATCTTGTTCCTTATAATTAGTAACATGACTGCCGTTGAGGTGTGTTTTGTCCTTTCAGTGTAGCCTTCAGAACTGCTTGCATCAAAATATGGCTGTTTCTTACCAGTATATGTTAGCCCAGCAAGTCTGGGATAATTTAAATTTTGCCGAAAAATGCTGCTATGCTTGGTAACTTGCCTGTACAACCGCATATGAAAATGAGTGAATTTTTCTTTGGTACCCTACAGATATGCATGGAGACAAGGACTGGACACACATTGGCACGAATACATATCTCGCATCTTTACTTACAGGTAAGAGGAGCAGGTAAAGTGTTTCTGCTGATGGTGGTTCTGTTATCCTTGGGCTTGGGGGTATTCTTCTACTTTAGTCATTAGTGTAAAGAATTTCTGTCAACTCTGTTTCCCTGCTAACAGGCTTTGTAACTATAACCCAGATGTAAATTTTTTCTGTAGAGAAAAAGCAAAATGGGGGAATGACACAGAAGAAANAAAAAAAAAAAAAAAGGCACTTTCAATGAAGGTTTTAAGATGCTGAGTTACAGATCTGCAGGTGCTCTGCTATCCCCAGTGCTCTGAGCACTTGAGATAATGCCATCTGGAGGAAGTTATTTGTTGGGACAGGACAGTGTTTTAAACTTTGAAGTCAGTAATAAACAAAGTGAAGCAGCTGGAATCTGGCAGAAGAAGAAACAAGCCATTCATATCAACCCGTGCTATTAAAGGAATGAGAGCGCTGCACTGGAGTTGTTTTTACATATGCTTGGAACTTTATTCTTGCTCTAGAAGTTAGCTGCTTCAGTTTTTATGTTAGAGAGTAGAGGGAAGGTTTCTGGGGGTGATGGTTTTTACATTTTAGGAAGTAATATGTAGGTAATTACAGTAATTAGGGTTCTGGTTTTATGCTGAAACAATAACCTGAGTCCTGATCCCACAAACCCCTCCCTATTTATTGTCTTAACTCTTTTCACTTACAAGATATGGGTCTGGTTTACCTCCGGATAGCTTAAAAATAGAAGTTTTATTTAACGTATGGACACCAACTTGAAGGAGTTAAAGCACATGGTTTTTATTTGGTTTAAAAGTCAGACTTGTTTAGTCTTTTTATTTTGCCAAATAGAAAAATTTAAAAAGAAAGGTTTAGACATTTTTCTTTGTTCTTATTGTTGCCATATGGTATTAGTAACCAAACCTCCTTCAGTGTGTTTAATTCCTTTTCCATTTGGCACACATTCACGATACACTTGTATATAGCATGCTCTGTGTGACGGTGCCTCGTAGAGGAAAAACTCCCTTCACAGGTCACCGGATGGTTGACACACCATTAATTTTTATGTTTCTGTTAAACAAAGATCTGGAAATTTAGTACTGTACATGAATTTGTTATAGATTGCCAAGAACAGGAAAAATCTCTAATCTGCCATCTGACCTTTTCCATCAGTGGGTCACCAAGATGTTTTCAGTCACTGTTGAGTTTCTACCAGTCGAGGACCCTTACACACTTATTAAGAGTGTCAGTTTTCACAGTTTATGTGAATGTATTCTATGAGATGGTGACAATGAATTTGGAGAACTGGAGGTCACCTGAGGTCACACGTTCCATTTATTGGATTTTAACAAGGAAAATTTTTATAAATACGTCTAAGTACAAGATTACAAAATTGTACTGATTACTTCCAGAACCTCTAAAGAGGGGAGGAAAGCTGTGAAGATTACCTGCCTGCCTGCCCTGCGCTGCTTTGTAAATGGAGGAATTCTCCTTTACATTTTTATGGCATATCAAAAGATTATAAGCACAATTGCAATTTGCATATTTGTGGTGGTGAAGAGCTCAACGTTTAAGAGGAAACCGTCTTAGCATTGGTTATGAGCTGTTCTCTGATGGGGGAAAGAAGTAAAATGGAATATCCCATTGTTAAAGAAGGAGCTGGCCAGGGAGTATACAAATCGTATCACTGGTGTGCAGCAAAAGGCGGGTACAGACATCAGTAAACAATGTATGTGAGCAGGAGGACAAGCATTTAAACCTATGTGCTTCTGTTTGTGTATCCGTTCACATACCCAACCTTTACAGGTATACATGAATGTGTTTTATGCTCTGTGCATATGTAAAGTCAGATAAAGCAAAAGGTAATAATGATAAAATATGTGTGAGAGTAACTTAGTAGGTGTATCTTTGGGCCAAGGTAGAGTTCCAACTTTCTATCCTGGAAGGTTACAGTCATGGAGCAGAAACTCCCATGTAGCTGAAAGAGGATATCCTTTTTTTTCTTTTTTTTTTTTTTGTTACAGTTAAAATGCTGAAAATTCAGGTTCTGTATTTTCTGTGTGCATCCAACAAAGTCAAAGAGTTCAGATTTCTGTCTTTAAAAAAGGGAAATGTTTACTTTGGGTATTTTTAAGCTTCTCTTTAAGGATATTTAGATAACTCAAGACCTGGTAGCTTTTCTGTTGAGCAAGTAGGTGGAATTATTCTTCTGCTTTTTCTGTCCTTTTAGCATTTCCTATCTATCATAAAGTTGAACGATAGTATGTCTGTAAAACATATTAGAGTATGTGTTAGGAAGAATGTAGACTAATATGATACTTTCTTTCAGCACCCCAGAATCAAATATTTGGGAAATTACTACAGAGCCTTGGAATAAGGGAATAGTCTCTTTTTCTTCATCTCCATTTTTCCTTTTTTCTGTTCTTTTTTTTTTTAAACAAACCTGAAAACAGCTGTTGAAACAATGACATCATGGAATGTGACATGACTGTGGAAATTATTAACAAAGTCAAGCTTTGAAAGCATTAAACTACATATAGTGTTGGAGAGTTGCTTTAGCGTCTAGGGCGATTGACAGAGTTTCCTCGGGCGTTACACATTCACGTCTTTACTGTGTGTCAGCTTCACGTCTAACCAAATAAACCCTTTGCTTTTCTTCAGTTCCCCTTCTGAATAACCTTTTTTTTTTTTAATCATGCAAACATGGCTACGGATTGTGGAAGTACTTCTGGAAAAACAAAACGCATCTGCTGCTTGCATATCTTTGTGCTGTTACCATAAATGTGCTTTTGACTCGTGTTCAGAAGATGGAGAATTTCTCGTGTCTCCTTACGGCTCATGTGTTAGGTTTGCTCAAGCCCATGCCAGCCCAAACTTTGGCAGTTGTGCTTTGTCGAGGGATTCAGGCAGGGGGTGAGGAAGGCTGGCCAGCTAGCGAGGATAGTCTAGTGAAATTGTGGACACCGCTTCTTGCAAAGTGCATAAGCTGCTGTAGCAGGCAGGTGAAGTGTTGATTCCTTGGGGACACCAAAAATGCTCTTGTGCTCTTGCTCCCTCTCCAGAGCCCTGCCTTCCCGAGGGGCAGGAGGCTTGCCTGGCACCGCTTGCTCCATGTACTGGCTTCGCTGTCTTTGGCCTCGTTCCTGTTTCACTTCCTAGGCTGTTGGCAGCTGTTCTAGCGTGAAAAACACCAGATGAAATTTTATTTTAGCAGTGGGTTTTTGTTGTTTTAATTAGCCATTTGAAGCATGCTTTGCTGCAAGTCAGATGAAAGCAGATTACTACTACAGTGACATAGCAGATAATTAACAGGGGTGAAGGAAAGACTAACTTCTTGGTTTTATTGGGAAAATAGTGTTTTAATTACCTAGTCTATCAAAGGGGAAGGGAGAATTGTTATAGCTTATTGGAATAAGAACAAGCTCCCAGAGAACCTTTGCTGTCCTACACAGACTCATATATGTTTGTTTTGCTTGTAGCTGCTGCACGTAAGATAAATATCCCAAGCACAACTGAAATCTTAAAATGCTCTTTTCTGTAGTTTTGTCAACATTCTACTATTCATCCAGTGCCGTTTCTCCTGTCCTCCTTCGTTCTGTGTCTGTAGACTGATTCATGTCTTGCTCTTCCTGCTCCATGAATTGTTTCATCTTGGCTCCTTCCTCTTGCCCATGCTCCTTCTCCTTTCCCATCTCTGGTATCTGGCTACAGGTTGTTTTCTACTCCTCCAGTGGTTTCCAGACAGGAGAATTCCAGCGCTGCAATGACCTTTGACAGCTGCTCAGCCGCCAGTGCTGCTGGAAACAATCTGGGATGTGTCCCCCTCCCTTAATGAGTCAGGGAAATGGATTGGGGACAGAGAAGAGCTAAAACAACTTCTCGGGTGTGTTCTGGGTAGCTGAAGCGTTGGTAGGATGTTTTTCTCCGTAGCCAATGGTTTCAACTTGTATTGCTTTGCTTTTTGTGGTGGTATAGGGATATGTGGTTTTGAACAACCTGGGTGTTTTCTGAGGGTTTGATGCAAACAGACATACCAGATAGGTGGAATTTAGAACTACTGCTAGTATCTATGGATCTCATTTCATTTCTGTGGAAAACACCAGTACACATATTAGAAATTATTCAGGGCCTACCGGAGATTATATACGTGCGTGAGCGTGTGTGTGTACGTACGGTGTATCTGCGTGTAAATACAACCCATACGCAGAAATTCAGCCCTTTGTTACCTGACAAAGAGAACTGATGGCTAAAGAGCACTCTGAAATGCCTCAAAACTGTGGGCACTCGGGGTGTTGTCTGTGTCTTTGCGTTTCCATGAAGTGATGCAATATGGAGATGACTTCAGTACAGTTCAGTTGCTTGTCATAGGCAGCAAATAATGGTTTTTTTTTCTGCTTTTTAATTTTTTTCTTAGGAGAGGATGCTGATCCACATTTAAATTCACGTGTTTCTGCAGCAAAGGTGTCGGTGAAGCTGCCTTCCATGAATACAGATAACCAAACACAAAGTCTGAGTGAAGAATCTGATTCTTCAGGGACAAATACGTTTTAAAGCTTATGGCTTTTTGTGACAGTCGCTGTCTGAAGATTTTGCCATTGGTACATTTGTCTGCCTGTCTGGGTGTTTCATCAAAATACTGGTCTTTCACTACTGTTTATTTTCTACTATTTTTTCTTACAATTTTTTAATAATTATAAATTTAGGCAATTATTCTGTTTGTGAAGACGTATAATATTTTTAAGCAAATAAAACACAATTCTTTCAGAATTGTTGTGAGTTGAAGTCAATTAAGGTTAAGGACATTTAAACATTTATTCTATGTACAGATGAACGTGGAAGTGATGGATATTAAAACCCACAGCAAAAGTCTGTCTCACTGATGGAAAAAAAGTGCTTGGATCAATATAAAATCAGTACTGTCAAAATGTTGAGCCAAAAGGTAATATATTTGAAGACAAACTTTGCAAGAAAATTGTGTTTCTGCGTATCTTCAGAGCTTGTTTATCCGTAGAAGATTGCTATCACAAGTTGGGTGTTCAACATTGTATGTAAAAGAGACCATTAGAGTTTGTATTATTATTATTATTAGGAATTTCTTTTTTTTTTTAGAATTACAAGAATTTTTCAGCATCTTGATTTTTATTTCCCTAAAGATTTTTTCCCATCTTGAAACATGTCTGAATGAGAGGTTGTGTGGGTAAGGTTCTTTGTTTACATTTTTAATGTAAATTCCTCCTCCTGATGAGACAGAGCTAGTTGCTGCACTCTCAACCTTTCGGAAACCAAATAATATCTCGTCACCATCCCAGGGATTGCTCAATTTTTTTATTGCCTCGGTTAGGACAATGTGGTCAATCCAGCGGCAGCTGGGGAGGAAGGTAGGATCATCTGCCCCAAGCAGCATCCAAGCAAAATAAAAGAGGAATTAAGACATGTTCCAGTAGGAAAACTAGGAAAGAAGCTCTTCTGCAAGCAGGGAAAACATAGCTTTTGCTCTGTTCCTCATCCAGTCTGAGCTTTTATTGGGATATGTGTGGAAAAGAAGAGATACTGTGCCACTTTCAAAGGTATGGAGCATGAAGGCATCTCTCACAAGCTAGGAAAATACTCCTTTTTGGTTGACTTGTACCTTGTTGTGACACTGGAGCATATTAACTTCATCGGCTCAGCTTCACTGCATCCCTTAATGAGAGGCACTTTGTTGTTGCAGATACTCATAATGGTGAACAGTTCCCATTACTCTTATTTTATGGAGCCTGCACTGATTTCATCTCTCCATATCAGAGAAAGATTAGAAGTTCCTCTTAGTTTTATTTTGATCTCATTGACCACAAGGTTCAGTTGATTTGCTGCAGAAATCTGCAAGGGTAAATGGAAGAAGAGAGAGCTTCAGCTGTTCGAGGTCAGTAATATCCAGAGGGTTCAGCTTTAAAGGGGGTCTCTTTAGCATGTCATGGAGTTGATTTCTTGTCTGTCTCGACAGACGTGTAAATAGCGGATTTGGGCAAGGGGTAAAAGCGTGGCAGGCTTCACGCGAAATGCAACATCACTTTAAAAAGAGGTACAAATGAGTCAACATTACTGGGAGCTGGTTTTCAGCTTATGATGAATTGTCCCCAGTGGTAGAGCTGCTTCTAGACTTTCTCACGCTGTGACAAACCACCAGGAGCAGAGGGGAGAGAATCTGCGAGGTTGTGTGATTACTATGGTCTGTGAACTGTGCTATAAATCAGACTGTTGACATGATCAGTGCTTTAAAACCAGCAGCCTTTTGGGGGGTGATGGAGATGTTCTTTTGCCCCGCAGCAGGTTGCTACAGCAGGGCATCAAGTGGTTGCACTAGAACAAACAAGAGGATAACGAAATGCCGTGGGGAGGGTAAGAGCTTCTTAAACCAGCTTTTCTGCAAGAGAAAACCTTCAGGAAACTATGTCCCAAGCGCTCTATCAACCTACTAGGTTTTGTAGGATGCTAATATATAATTTAGGTGCCCTTTGTTGCAGGGTAAATAGCAGATGAGCTGTACTGTTCTTGCGCCCAGAGCTGGAGGCCGGGATCCGGACTGTGCTTTGCTAAACAACGTACAGTAATCGAATCGAGAACATGCAGGCGGCTGCTGAACTGTGATGAGACAGGAGCCAGCAGATGGATACACAGGAAAGGATGAGGCAGCCCTGGCTGGTGGGAGAGGCGGTCATCTCATCATACCAGGAAAATTAACTGTGTCAGGTTTTGCTGTCTGCAGTGCTGAGCGTCTCACATTTTTCTCCAATTCTCTTCTTTTTTCTCTTCTTGGGAACAAACACATTACAATCAAAGGTGTTGTCATTGTCGTTGACTGAATCCTAAAAAAATGAGCTGTGCTTTTAGGAAAATATGTCAGAAAATGCCCAGTGTAGACCATTGTCAATCAGTTTTGAAAATTCCCTGTAGAGTTATGTTCTCTCCCAACTTGACGTGCCTGATCTTTTTAGAAGCTGCTGGATGCCTGGCACTGTGCTTCAAAGGTCTGCTGCTGGCGGGGATTGCACTGTGGCAGCGGGATGTGATAATTGTTCATTCCCACTGCTGATCCCATTCAAAGAGAATTTTGGAGAAGTGACTATTTGCTTTTCCTTCCTCAAAGCTTCCCCAAAACAAAGTATCCTGCCATGTAAACATAAGGGGACTTTTGTAAATCTGGCACCCTGTGTGTAGATCATATTGCAAGGATTTATATTCCTAGGAAAAACTAAAGGCTGAGGGAGTGAGCTTTGCTTTTAATCAGAGTCTCTGTTTTTCCTTTGAAATGGGAAAAAAAAATATCTTCTAGAAATTTATCTATTTCTTACTTTTGGATTCAGTCTTGTATTTCAGATTCCTGTAAATAGTTTTCCGGAGTTTGAAATGGTAAGCACATGTTCTGTGAACACAGCCAAGCCGTGATAAGGAATTCATCTGTCTGCGTCTCCAAGTTCCATTTTGTTTCTACAGCTTTTATGATTGAAAATGCACATTTCTCATGGGCACTCACAGCACTGAAACAGCATGATTTGCAAGCTTGCTAAATGGATTTCTTCCAAGCAAGTCATTGGGGTATGTCATCAAAGCTTAACAGCATCAAATAGAATTGCATCCAGGAAAAGTATTAAAAACCACCTCTATACAGCTATATTTTTCAGTTAATTCTCAGCAGCAGAGAGGCGGGGGGGGTAGGGAGGGTGTTATTGGATATCAGGATTTTAGCGTGGAAACCAAAAGCCTGGCTTTATTTTTAGGTTCGACTGAATTCCTGGTGAAATTTGCTCGTGTCTTACATTAGGAAAGCACTAGAACCGCGGGTATTTGTTCATGGATTGGACCTGCAGTACAGGAAAGTGCAGAACTGAAATATCTGAAGTGTTTACGTTTGCAGAGCATCTGTGTCTGACTTTGGTAAGTAAAATCTGGCAGTTCGGAGTGAGGTGCTCAAAATCCAGGGTTTTTTTTTTCTCCTCCTCTCCCTGAAGAAAAAAAAAAAAAGAGAGCTGCTGTGTGGTGAGGGTGGGAGCAATGAAGAGAAAGGGTGGACCTACAGGGATGTCACACAATTGTGTCACAGGCGGAGATCCCTGCTCCCAGGCCAGCACGTGCTCCTGGAACAGGACTCCAGCGGAAAGCTGGTAGGCGGTTTGTCATCCTTCCCCTGTCCAGCTGAGTTATCTTGGCTTTCAGTATAGGAAGCGGAGAATTTCATGTGCACGCTTCATCTTATCCGAATTGTGGAAATTGGATAAAGTGAGTATTCTGTTAGTCCTGTTCACCTTCGTAGCTCAGAGACTGAAGTTGTCAAATTTAGCTGCTGAAAACATCCGCTGACCTTCCAAGGTGCTTCACAAATCACTACAGGATTGCGTTTCTGTCCCGACTGGGTAAAGATGTGTGTGCCAACCTCCTCCCTGTGAATTAAGGACTCAGATGTTTAAAATTACATGTGTAAAAATTTGCTGGATCCCAGTCTGAAACAGAAATGTTTAAGAGCTGGAACCCTGCAGCTGTTTAACACCTCGCTGTTAACACTCCACGCAAGGGTTGAAGACAGAAAGGCAAGAGGATTGCATCCTGTGGAATGGAGGTGACATGAGAAGTTCATCCTTTCCATAGTGTCCAACAGCGATGTGTGAGTAGGACTGAAAGCTCTTGTATAAGCACTGTGATATTTGTGCTGGTTGGCAGGCGCGTTCCTATGGAGCTCTCTGGGTTTTTTTTCTACCCTTCTACTGCTGCACTCCTGATTTAGATGCACGTGTTTAAAAGTTGTCTCTAAAATACTCATTATTGTGATTGTGTGTTCATGCCTCCCCCAACCTTCCAGGACTTGGATGTGATTTTCTTGTTTTTGTCAAGATAGTGGCACAGTTACTTACAAAACATTGAGATAACGCTAAGCCAGGAGGAATTCTGGCCACTTCTTTGTGGCTTCTTCAGCCGGACGGGGCTCTTCTCTGCCTCTCCAGGCTTGTCCTCTAGACATCTCATTACAGACACAGGTGAGGGAACAGCAACAGCAGCTTTTGTTGGAAATCTCAAAAAAAAAAATAGAAATCTCACTATGGTGACATGGCCATAATAATGCCCTGAGCCCTGTCCTGTGATGGCAATAATACAACCCCTCAATCCTGTGTCCATGTCTAGAGCTTTTGTTATATTTTGGGTGGAAGGTGAAACCTGCTTTTGCCTTTTGCTCTCGTTGTCTGCTGTGAGAGGTGAGGGCAGAAAGTGGACTCTCACAGTTCAGGGGTTATTTTTCTTCCTTATACGTTGCTTCATATTTAGGTTAGAAACCAGAAGGTAAGAGAAAAGTGCAACTCAGAAGTGGAATCAGAAGCCTGCGAGGTGCTTTGTTCATGGAGGAGGTCATTCCCCAATATTTTCTGTCCAAGAAAGGGCCATTTTGGGAAGAGATTGTTCTTCTGATCAGACTGATGGGTCTTCCAGGCTGACAGGTCCTGCACTGAAGCTGCTGAGTACCTTGAAAGGGTACGTGAAGCCCATGAAATGGTTTGAACTAAAAGCCGGTGAGGTTCTTGCCCGTGTAGTTGCCATTGCAGGTCTAGGGCAGTTCTCAGAAAAATATCTGGGGAAAAGAGAGATGCAAGAATCAGTCATCTGAAGAGTTGAGGGGGTACTAAAACTCAAAAAAGTAAAACTCAAAAAAATAAAACCAAATGGAAAGTCACAATCCTGCTACTGCTGCCTACTTTGCTGATGAGCTGGAAGCCCGGCCGCTGCCGGGAGGGAGGTTCGGGAGGAAGGCAGGGACCACTGCTGGTCTTCGTCCTGCCTACCCCACACAGGCTAGGCAGCAGCTCTGACCCCTCAGGCCCTCTCTTGGCTCTGTCTTTTCCTGGCAGAAGTGCCCAGCCCTGCAAATTAGGGTTGCTAACGTTTCATTTTGCCTTGAACCAGGTGCAGGCAGAGTCCTCTGTGCAGGAACACGCTGTGGTCGTATTGGTGGGGTTGTTTCCTGCTCTACTGTCTCAGCATAGCGATTTTTTACTGTCAGATGAAAAATTCTTCCCCAGTTGGTGCCTGTTCCTTGATACAGGTGCAGTTGTACTTCCCTGCAGCTGGTTATCACCTGGGTAGCCGACTGTTTGATCACCGTGTAAAAATCTTGCCACTGAAATGATGACTTAGAGCTTAGTTTTAATGGGTTCTTGGAGATGCTTCTTACCGTCACTGGGGATTTTGCTGGGTGAGTGACAATCCTGTCATTTTTTTCCCCCTTCTTTTTATCCTGACACTCTTGGAGATCGTGCTCTTCCTGCGTGACGTGCCCTTGGAGAAGGACATTGAGCCTCCCGCGTCTGTCCCATAAATACAGTCTTCCCTTTCCATGCCACGGAGTCGCGGCTCCTTCCCTGCTGCGTTCCCCTAATCAGCACCTATGGCAAAGCAGCGGGCACCGAGCCACGCATCAAACCTGGTACGTGCTGGGAAACCCAGCATCTGCTTAAATAGCACTTAGGGTTGTTAGTGCCGATGGTTTAACCCAGCTTTTGAGGCCGTATGGTGCCAGGTGCTGTAGGGTAAGGGATTCCTCTGGCCCATAAGCTTTGCAGCTCATGACTGAGGAGGATTTCTCATTCTGTGCTCTTTTGATGCCAAACTTTGAACAGCTGATTTTGTTTTGCTTTTTTTCTTGTTGTTTTCTTTCCCCTGATAAATTAACTCAAGCCATCTTTGCAAGAAATATTTCTTTTTTAGAAGCAGTCATATCTTGCCTCCTCTAATTTTGATAATGATGATTTTCAGGGCAGAGGATGTCAGTGGTTTTGTTTAGGTTCCTGTAGACCTTTTTTGGGACAATAGTGGCTGGTTTCTTCAAGTCCTGCTAAAGCCAGGAGGGTGCAGAGGGATGAGATGGGGACCACACCACAAAGAGACATCCTGATGGAAAACAAAAAGTGGAACTGTGGGTCGGAGGGTGACAGATCCCTCTTTTGTTCTTGTAGGAACAGTTTTGCATCTTCTTCTTGTACTGTTTGACAGGTTAAGATCCTTTATGGACAAATTTTTTATTTTTTTACGCTGCGCTGGGCCAATAAATAACACCGAAGAACTGCTCATCCCTGCCTACCTGGACTGTTTTTATTGTTATCTTCATTGCTTCGTTCTCACAACCCACCCTCAATCTTTTCAGAAAATCAGAGCCTTGAACTTCATTCCAGGATCTTGAGGAAATCTCGCATCTCCCTGCTGTTTCCCAGCCTGTCTCATCCACAAGAACAACCCCTCTCTCTCCCCTGCCTGATGCACTCTGAATTTCCTCGGGGATTATCTAAACAGAGCCCACGTGGTCCATTTCTCTCAACCCCTCTACAAATGGGAAAGCATAAATCATGGGTCCCTCCAAATAAACACAACTGGCAAGATGTTATTCTTCTCTGTCTGAAGTAACACCACTTCTTTAATCTGCCGCCTCCTGGAAGCATGTCTGTTCAGAGAAAGTACACCCATTACAATGTATACACGATGTTCTTCTGCCGCTTCTTGCAAGCTATAATGGGAACCCTGCGCCAGAAACACTGAAAAAATGCAGCCGAGTGAATACCTCTTACTGCTTTCACTTCTCCTCTTCAACTTGGCTTTGAAACCAGAAAGTGGTCCTGCTTGTAAGGAAAGGAACGGCTGGCTAAGAAAGGGAAAATCCAGTGCAGCTTGATTTTCAGACTTTAGTTCAAGCATCGTGTTATAGTTGGGGGGGGTGTTGGGACATCATTAGTTCTGAAAATATTCTTTGTAAACCGAAGAAAGGGTCGGTTCTTGCCATAAGGAAAACAACTCCGAGCTGAACACTTTAAAATGCTTCAAAAACTGGAGATGTTTTTACAGTTAAAACTTCGTCTGGAGTTCATTTAAAATAATCATGTTTACATGGAGGTGAATTAGTGCGCTGAGCTCTGCCAGTGCCTCGCTGGAGTTGCAAGTACACAGCCAAGAATTATAACCCTGGTAATTCGGTCCCCGAGTGCTGCACTCCCGGGTATGTGCAAGAACCCAGAGGCAGAAAGGCCAGTCTGGGGGGGTGGCGAGCAGCCAAAATCACTTTAATCAGTGATTAACCTTGTAGGAATATTCCAGAGGGAATAAGCACTGGGTCCATGCGTTGCCTTTCATTACAAAACAACTATTTCTGTGTATGCAAAAGGAATCCTATACAGAGGTCCTGTTGCTGTGTGTCTGCTGAGGAGGAGGTTTGGTTTGCTGGGTGATGAAGATGTGGCCCTCTGTGGGTTTTGCAACAGGCTGGTTTCCAAAAACTCCCAGGTTTTGGAACATCCTCTAGGAAGCCACTCATCTCTGCTTTTGGGGGTAAAGCGGCTCTTTCCCTTCAGCAGAGGGAAGGGAGCCTGGATGGCAGGGATCAGGGGGAGGTAGAGATGAACCCACCTCAAGGGTCATTTTCTGATGGAACCATTGGCACGAGAACCTCCAAGTGAGCAGACCTCATCTTCCAATTTTTCTTCGAGGAATCATAGAATCATTAAGGTTGGAAAAGACCTCAAGGATCATCAAGTCCAACCCAACGCCACCTAACTCACTAAACCATGTCCCTGAGCACCACATCTACATGTTTCTTGAACCCCTCCAGGGATGGTGACTCCACCACTTCCCTGGGCAGCCTGTTCCAATGCCTGGTCACTCTTTCAGTGAAGAAATTTTTTTCTAATATCTAGCCTAAACCTCCCCTATGTGGCTGATAAATCTGTATTTGGAGTTATCAATGACCAGGACGGGTCCCTGCAAACGTTTCACTGTTCCACTTCTGCCCTTGGTTCAGCTACTCCTATTTTAAAGGCTGGCTACTTGAGAGTAAAATGTACTTATGGAAAGAGTTTCACATCGGATACGCGTATATAATACCTGGGAATGTCTCTGGCACGTCTGTGCTGTGTGGTCCTTCCAGGAGCCTGAGAAAACATTTCTCACTAACATTGTGAGTGGCAGGATTACTTCCTGGCTAAGGTCTGTGAGCAATTGCAGAGAGCAAAGCTTTTCGGTTTTGCTTTGATGCTCAAAAAATGCAGTTGCCTTGAGTGTTGGCTGATATGAGAAAGAGCTTTATTTCAGGCAGCCTCTGCTGTTTTCCGTTAATTGAAGCTGGTGGTTGTTGCAAGCCCTCTCCTGACCCTCAGCTCGTCTCCTATCTCCGTCTGCTGCTATCGAGCTGTTACCGGAGATGCTCTTCCTGCCCACGCTCTCAGCCTGCTCCTGATGCTCTTCCTGCCCAGCCTGATCCTGGCAGGCTGGACGTGTCCTTGCCAGGCTGCGTGTCAGCGGGGACACGTGGCCTGGCAGCTGCTCCATGCTGGGAACTCGGTTGGTGCTGTGTTCCTGCTCAACCGCCCGCATCGTCGTATGTGTGCACCCCAAAGGGAAAAGGGACAGGACGAGAAGCAGGGTGACAAATATCGAAGAAGGTGCGAAGCAGATAGGGACAAGTAGGGAATGTGCGTTGGCAGCAGATGGGCGCTGTGCTGGGCACGCACTCGTTTTGGTCTGGATCTGTCTGACCATGAGTTGGGCTGGGCTGGAGGAATCTCAACAAGATCAAAGGGAGATAATTTTATTACAGCAGCCCGCAAGTTCCTTTTTTTTTTTTTTTGTTTTTTTTTTTGTGGTGGCGCTGATTTGTTTTTTTTTTTGTGGTGGCGCTGATTTGTTTTTTTTTTTTTTGTGGGTATTGTTACCACTTAATGTAGAGGATCAAAGTCTCAGCTGGTAGAAATCTGACTTTTTTGGCACTACAGCCATTTACCGCATCTGGGTCGGCGTTAGCACCCTGCACGGACAGTTCCCAAGCTGTTGTCCGCAGGCGACTGGAGTCACAACCACGGGTATGTGGCCCTCAGTTGGGAGTTCGCAGCCTTCTCCAGAGTGTCTTCTGTCAAAGACTTTGTAATCAGGCTGCCCTGCATTCCACAATAAATTTTGTGTGTTGGCAGCAGTTTGTGGTCCAAAAGCTACAGACACCGCTGCTCTAAACACTCCTCGCTAATTCATTAGCTTTTAATTTGTGTAAATAAAGATTCTCATAACTTTTTTTTTTTTTTTTTGCCAATTGTGGGGTTGGGGAATGTCTTTGCCAGCAGCTTTGCCCAAAGATTTGTTTCTCCAGATAACAAATCTTGGGACCAGCAGCTGAAGCAGGACATGCTGCCATTGTAATGAACTGTAAATTTAGAGCATCTTGGCACATTTGGAAAAAATATAAATCATAGCTTACTTCTGATTTCTTTTTTTTTTGTTTGTTGCAGAAGTGCACAAGTAGCGAACCATTAGGTTTCCTTCAATGATGACAGACTAATTGTTTCAAAATGGGGCCGTGTAATACATCTGAGCGCTGCGATGGGGAATCGGCTGGAACATCTGTTCCTGAAAAAACGCCGCGTAGGAACATCACTTCTAAACAGAGATAAGCCGGTTCGAACAGGATATGAAGGAACCTCGCAAAGCTGAGAAAATTCCTGTCCTGACAGCTGTAAAACCAAAAACCTCTTGGAAATGCAGCCTGGGAATGCTGCTCTTAAACAGAAGCAGAGAAGAAGCGATCGGGGTTTCTAGGCAGGGCACTGCGTGGCGGGGAAGCACGGTCCTCCTGCAAAGCCTTTACTGGTGTTAAAATGGTCCTGCCTGGTTCCTGGCTGCACGAGCATTTCGTAGGCTGCAAGACGGCTTGGAAGACTTAAATTTTGCACAGCAAATGAAACATCTGAAGAAGACAGTGCTTAGAGATTGCATAGTTTAAGGGCTGCGAAGGTGAACTCTCACAGCAGGGAATAAATAAGACCAAAGGTAACACACACGCTTCTGATGCAGCCCAAGTACCTGATCGAACGCTGGTTTTCCGTGACTTTGTCCCTGAGAGTGTTTGAATTGTTTGCTAGTAAACCTGACACAGCATCCACAAGAAATGGGAAATATCAATGTGCAAAGGTTTTGAGCAGCTTGAAAGCAGCTCTGAAAGGAGCAGGGCCAAGGACAAGCTTAGAAACATGAAAGTGTTTTGGATTACTGCACCCAAGCCTCAATTTCAGAAGGTATTTGAAACACATGCCTACATTTAAGCATATGAATGTACCAGCTTCAATGAGACCCTTCTCTTGGGTAAATTTAGGCACAGGCTCAGATGTCTCACTGAATGAGAAATGGAGAAGGACTCGGTGTACTTCCTCCTCAGAGCCCAAATAGTGACAACTCTGAGTAAACCCCAGTTGAGTACATAAAGCAGATGAGTGCACGAAACACTGTGATAAATCCTCTACCAGTTCCTAAATCTTTCTCATCTTTAATCTGATAACTCTTCCTCCCTCAGACAAACCAATGGGTATAATGTTTCAGCTCTCAGACCACGTGCCGGTATGCGTAGGTGTATTATGTGCTGTGTCTCAGGGCAGCGAGCGTATGCAGGAATTAGGAATTTGGGTTGTTCGGTTAGAAATTGACAAGTTTTTTTCATTAAGACTATTATTTAGCAGAGTGCTTTCTTGCTCAGCCAGGAGACGTGTCCTTAGAGGTGCTGTTGTTGCAACGCCAGTTGACACGTGGATTCCTGATGCTCTCAGTGAAGACAAATCGAAATAATTCCTCCTGCCGCTCCCCATCCTCTGCTGCTGTCCCAGCCGTGGGATTTCTTCCAGATGGTGGGTGGGAGAGCTCTGTGCTGGGGGACAGGAGGGAGGTGTGCTCCGTTCCCTCTGCACCCTTTGTGGGTGCTGTCCAGAGGATGAACGTGCCAAAGCCTCCCCCCCGGCTGCTTGAGGGTGAGAAATGGCCATGGAAGGACCTCCTGCTCCTGTCTCCCTGCCAGCATTGTCTGGTCCTTCTCTGCATCCTTCGTGCATCACCAGAGGTGACGGGGAATGATTGAAAATCCCTGGGCTTGTGGTTTGTCAGAGGATGGAGCAAACCATCCTATTTCCTGCCCAATGCACCCATGGTTCCCTTGTTGCCCATCGGACTGGCACCGTGTGGGTCTGTGCTGCCCCATATCACCCCACACAGCAGGGCTGGTGGCCAGCCTGGCTCCAAGTCCCAGCGGGACTGTCCTCCTCCATTTGAAAACAACTTTTTAAAATAGTATTTTAAATTTCAGAGCTCCTGATCAAAGATACCAGAGACATGATGGATCAGGTCAGCAGAGCAGCTCCCGGATGAGCCACCGGCATCTTGGCATCCCGTCGAGAGGTTCCACGGCTCCGGGAGCTGATGGCTATCTGGGGATGATGCCAGCTCTCGGCTGGGGTGTGGCGCAGGGTTTCCAAAAGAAAGAGGGAGGGTTGAAAAGTGAAGCCGCTCTATTGATTTCAGCTGGGAGAGGCCAAGGATAGGCAAGTGGCTGCCGACACTCCTTTCCCTGCTGAGAGGGCACCTGGCTATGAAAACAGTTGCTGGGGACCACTGGGAGAGCTTTAAACAGAGCAGGTCCCCAGATGTGAAACATTCCCTGCCAGCCAGAGAATTAGGGATCTGCAGACTGTGCTTTATCGAGCTGCGAAGCAAGTGTAGGATATTGCGGGGCTCTCTCTGGTGACCGCCACGCAAGCACCTTCCAAGTTCCATGGTCTTTTGAGTTTTGTGTCGGGTTCCTCCCCACACAGCGAGGAGATAAGGTCAGCCTTGATTCCAGCCCTGGTTTCTGGCTGCATTTTCTAAGTGCTGCTTTTGACCCAGGTGATCTGCCGTTTGAAAGCTCTCGCTAACCGGCCAGGCTGGGAGCTGCTCCCGTGTCCGTATCGATTTGCTCACATGTCCAGCTGAGTTCATTTGGCTGCTCTGGCTATTTTGTCGATCCCCACATTAATCTGCCTGCAGACTCCTCTTTCAGCCACTTTGCAGCTTCTCATCAGCTTTGCCCAGAGCAGGAACGTATTTTTCATCTTTCTGCTGAGTTTCCGTGAGGTTAATTTAGAGACCTGCCAACGCCTGCAAACTTCCCAGGCTGCAGCAGGGGCGTTGCTGCCTCTAAGTGCAAACCCAGGGCTGAATTGGTTTTCTCTTGTTTTGCTAATTGGCTCGGTGCTGTGGTTGGTATTTATTGCTTTTGTGCTGGTCCTTGCTTTCTAGGTCTCTCTGTCATATTATGCTGTTCCCATGACACACGGGAACATCACGCTCTCCTGGGGATACGCCAGCAACTCGGGAAGGGGGTGAGTGTAACCAGATTTCCCACCTTCAGGAGCAAGGAAACTGCTGAACTGGTGCCTGCCTTTTGTTAAGCATGTGAGCTGCTGGATAAACCATATTTATTGTGTTTATTTCTCCAAAGAGAGACAGCCAAGAAAGACTTCTGCCTCCATCACGCTTTGCTCCTTCACAGGGATTCATTTGAAAGGGCTTGTCCTTGTCTTGTCCTCTGCCAGCCCACTCCTTGCTTCTGGACAAAGGAATCCCTGCTTCTCCAAAAGAAATGGGTTTGAGGAGTTATGAGGCTGTAAAAAAAGAAAAGAAAAAAGCTGTGAGAAATTTTGCAGAACCTCCAATGAGGTATCTGTGATGGCAAAATGCGCTTGGGCTGCTCTTCCAAAGCTTTCACTGGTGGTTGACTTCTGGCAAAGTTTCCCTTCAGNCTGCTCTTCCAAAGCTTTCACTGGCAAAGTTTCCCATCATTCAGGCTGGTATCAGTGTCAGCACGGTGGTCCCTGAGTCCCCCCAGATCCTCTGCAGAATGGGAACAAACAGTTTCCATTATTTTTCTTTGTAACTCTTCAATTTGCTCTTGGCAAAAACAGGCTGGCAAGAGAGAGGGAAACTGTTTGGCGCACAACAGGAGGTGATGGTGCGACTGAGCCTAAATGCTAAATCCAGCCTTTTGGAGCCATCCTTGAGTGGAAGTCAACGTGCAGCAGATCCTTTGCAGGAGGGAAGGTGGGAGTGCTGTGGCGGGGGCACGGCAGTGGTTTTGGGTGGATGAAGGCAAGAGTGATCATAGAATCACAGAATGGGTTGGGCTGGAAGGGACCTTAAAGCCCATCCAGTTCCACCCCCCTGCCATGGGCAGGGACACCCTCCACTAGCCCAGGTTGCTCAAAGCCTCATCCAGCCTGGCCTTGAACCCCTCCAGGGAGGGGGCATCCACGGCTTCCCTGGGCCCCCTGTTCCAGATGGAGCAGAGCTGCCTGTTTTGGCATTTTCCCCAGGCTCAGCTGCTCTGAGCTCATCAGGAGACTGCTGGGGAAGTTATCACCTTTCCTACCCACTTGATTTCTCCCCGTGCTCTAAAGCAAGGGCTTTTTCCCCACGTGCAGCTGTAAAAAGTCTAGTTTAACAGCAGCCTCTTTATAATCTTTCATGCAGCCACATTCTAATTAAAAAACAAAGCTCGTCAGAGATTACTTTCCAAGGGACCTACCCCAAGTGGGGATTGAGGGTATTTGCCGTACAGCAGCCACAACTTTTAAAAATGTTTGATTTAAAGTGCAGCAGTTTCAGGCCATGGGAATTGGCTATTCCAGCTCGCGGGAACTGGCTGTTCCCTGATGGAGGGCCCTGAACGCTGCTTTGCTGAGGACAAAAAGGTCTTAAACAAATACAAAAAAATCCCCTTTAGATCTGGGACTTGGGGGATGGTCATGCGGGGAAAGTGATGTGTCAGTGGGGAAAGTCACTCCTCGATGCGCTTCCCTGGGCCCTTTGGAGATCCAGCCATCATGTGGGATTCATCCCATGGGCTCAGTCCCCATCTTGGCAGATCCTAAAGACATTATGACACTTCCTCCTCGGTGACCTTCCAAGTCTCATATGTCGTAAAACAAGCAAGAAACAGGGTATCACCCCAGAAATAACAACTGAAAAAAATGTGTAAGGGTGGGGTAAGAAAACCCCTGTGTAAGGACAGGATTCCTCGTGCTTCTTATTTGTTTCTGGTGTTGCAGGTCCAGGGGCTAATGTGCTTCCAGTGGTTTCACCCCACAATCATGACAGCCAAAGACTTGTTCTGTTTTGTGAACAGGAGCTGGTATGATGCGATCTGTGACCGGCAGGCGATGCTTTTATCATGTGGCAAATACCAAGTACTGTGGCATTTTTGATGGCACCAAGTGACTCAGGTTGTTCCTTGTGGCCAGTGGCCAGTGGGATGTGGTGACAGTACGGTCCTGCGTCAGGACTCTTCATTATGGGCATGGTGGCCCCTAAGCCACTTAGTTTTGAAGGGTTTTATGAAACCCTTTACTCCAATGTGGTCCCAGGTTTTAACATTTTAAAATATTGGGGTTTAACGTGGTGCAGTGTGTCTCTAAGGTTTTTAAGTCTTCCGAGGGAGTGGAACAATTTGGGACCTTAAACCTGACTTTGAAATGCCTTCTAATTCAGGGCAAGGGAGGGAGAAGTTTGAGGTGGGGAATGATGTGGGGCTGTGCCCTTGGATACCCACATCCTGGGGAGTCTCAGGCCACCAGCTATATATAGATACACACAGAAATGCTTACATACATATATATGTCTGGGTTATATATTACAATCCGTCTGTCGGCAGGCAGCTGCTGGACTGGGCAGTCCATCTCTTCTCTGGGAGGTGAAAATAAAGCCAGACTGCTGCGAAAAGAGAGGGGTATTGAAGTCAACTAAGAAAATGAAGGGAAAGAAAACAGGACTGATCTGCAGCTAGATAGGTGGGGGCACAAATTGTTTTTCTCTTTATTTTTCTCCCATTTCTTCACTTGCCTCTCTGCCTGGCCATGGTCTCACCCGTTCTTTCTGCCAACTTGCTTTCCCACAGCCTGATGTACTTTCCCAGAGCCCAGGAATCTCCTTCAAAGCCTCTGCATGGCTGCGGTGGGAGACCGATGAGTTTGATGGGGCTGCTGGCAGTCGGCTGCCTCCAAAGCAGTGCTTCTGGAAGGGGAGCCGGCTGTGGAAAAAAATAGTTGCAGATTTTCTTGAGCCCCAAAGTACTCCCTCTCCTCCCTCCCACAACTGCTCACATAAATCTCACCTGTCGCTCACAGAGAGTTCCTGTCTCCTCTCACTGCCCCCTCCTGTGCTCCCCCGCCAGCCCGGAAAGGGAGACGGCAATCAGCCGGGCTGCAGCTCTCAGTTTTGGGATGCAATATCGGACAGTAAGTTTTGATGCAATTGACTGGGAAAAGCCCGGAGAGCTGCAGAACTGAGCTGCAATGGTGGAGCTGAAGCTGCCTGTAATAATGTCGTGGTTTAACCCACTTGGCAAGGAGCAAACACCACACAGCCGCTCGCTCACCCACCCCCTTCCTGGGGAAGGGGGGGAGAATTAAAAGGTTAAAGGGAAAAGAGACTGATGGGTTGAGATAAGAACAATTGAGTAACCAAACTACAGTAAAATTGAAAATGATAGTACTAATAACATACAAACAGACCAATGAGTGATACACAGTGCAACTGCTCACCTCCTGCAGAGACCAAGGCTCAGCCTGTTCCCAGCTAATGATTCCAGAGCAGAGTGTCCTGAAACCGCAATCCCTTGTGTTTTCCTTGCAATAGAAGCATTTTTGCTTAAAAAAAAAAGAGTATAATAGCTCTAAACTACCTTTTATTTTCTGTTCCACCGCCTAGAAAAAGTTAGAGAAATCTCATTTTGAAAATGAAATTATGGGGCAATAATGTATCTAAGCAATACACACGTGCTTTTAATGCTCTGAGGATTCATCACAACAAGCACCTTATGTATCCTGGTCTATTTATGAGGAGAAGTTCTGTCCCTGTTGTAAGTGCCCCCGGTGAGGTTGCCCCGGCAGTTATGGCCAGAGGCTGGGGGAAAACCTTCCCTTTTTTCAATCCTTATCTGTGCTTTGAATAAGGCATTGTTTCTCCTGCTGAGTTTGTTTTCAAACCAGGACCTCATCCTACCATAGAATTATTAATTTTTGTTCATAACTGTTCATGATTTTCCCTTTCTTTAGGGCACTTTCTGCCCTGTGCTATTGGCTCAGCATAACCAGGCCTGCGCATAAGACCAACGCCACATTTTTGTTCTGGTCACTGCTATTTAATCTCAAGCTCAGATGGAGCATTAACAGCCACCTGTGCGCGGGGGACACATGCCGTTCATTTTATTGTGGCGCGGAGGGAAATGCCTCCTGCGCTGCGGGGTGACGTGGTTCCCCCGTCAGATCTATTATTAAAGATACTCCTGCCACTGAGCTCGTTAAGAAATACATTCCCCAGCTCCTTCTGGCTTGGCCCTGCCTCTTTTAAAACTGAACCTTTTAATTTGAATGAATCTTTAATTCGATTCTGTCTCCTTTCGTGCTCTCCCTAGGCAGAGCTATTCCCCAGGTTCCTTAGGACGAGGAATTATTTGATCAGCTTTAAATGCAGATGCGTAGCCGTGGAATTGATCTAATTTTCCTGACGTGGCCGCAGGATTTTATTGCCTCCTTGTAGCGGGGATGTGCAATCATAAAAGAGTGAGAGAGCGGCAAGTCCTGGGGCTTCTCGGTCTGTGCTGCACATCTCCGATGGATTTAGCACGTGGGCAGTAAAGGGAAGGGCTCACTACTGGGCTGGTTTCCTTCTTTTCTCTGGGGGATGCTTCATTTTCAGCTGTGCATTTTTCTGTGCTAGAGCTCGCCATGCAACAGGATGCTGGGAGGAAGGGGGAGCAGGGGGGAGCGTGTTTAGCAACAAAAATTAATCCAGGGGGGCTTTTTAGAGGGGGGCTAATGGCTACTTTTAGGCCCTGATCCGATTTCTATGAAGTCAACGGCCATAGGGCTTGAACCTTTTGTCTCCAAAGGAATGAACAGAGTTGGGGAACGGAGCCAAGCTGGAACGTGGCGAGAGGCTCTGTGTTTGTGGGCTTTTGGTTTTGACTACAGGTTGGATATCCAGCTGGGGAGCGTGTTGGGTAATCCGCACGGCTGTGATGCTGCTGCAATTAAACGCACAAGGCTGGAAGCCTGATCTGGGCAGAGCTCGTCTGATCCAGACAAACCATCCGCGGGGCCTGATGTGCTGTGGTGTGGGGTGATAGGGACGAAATCCCTTTCCTGCCCAGACCACGGCTCCTTCCTGCAAACTCTTTCTTGTCTGACAGCAGAGATGGAGGAGGTGGTTTCAGCTGATAACCGGGAAATCCTGCATGTCCTCTTCCTTCCCCTCGCAGGGCTCTCCGAGACATCTCGTAACCGCAACACCGTGTTCATCAAACTGATGTACAGGAAAGCATCTTCCCTGCTTCTCATCACCTCTGGACAGCAAGCCTTGCTCTGCTCCTGTGGCCCTGTGGATGGCAATGGACACACTCCTGATTTACACCACTGGAGGTCAGATCTACGCCCCAACCGTACTTATCCCGAGCATCTTCATACCAAAATGACAAAAGTCATCTTAGCTCCAGGCTCCTGCCCTGGGGTGAGCTTGTGCCTTTGCAGCACCCCTGACCTGCTCCACTTCTGAAATGCCGAAGACTTTCCTTAAAATCTCTTCCACGGGGTGTTTTCCCCAAGGAGCCCTGCCTGGGTGTGTGACCTGGGGACAGGGCCAGCAGCGAGGTGTGTGTAAACATCCCCTAAGCCATCGGGTGCTGCCTTTCATGCCCTGCCACGATTTCTCCATCCTTTGCATCTGCCAGATGCCGCCCGCTCCCTCCCTGCCGGGTGGTGCAATGGGGTTTGTGGGAGAAATCCCTTTTTGGGGAACAGCCCAGCCCGGTTGCATCAGGTCTCTCTCCCCCAGGACCCTTCACCCTGCTCCCCGTGCTGGCATAGCTGGGGTCCAGGGTTGCAGCAGGTCAGCTGTGCCTCTGGCTCGGTCTGGGGGGCTCTGGCTTGTGGCAGAGCTGGTGTCACTGGGTCCATGTCCCCTTCTTGCAAGGTCTGGGCAACATGAGCTCGGGTATCACGTCAGCCAGGACGGCTCCTGCGGGTGATGGCTGTGCTGGGCTGTGGGTCTGGGCTTCACGTTTCTGCCCGTTCAGGCACTAAACCCCCCTGAAAACTCCCTTAACTGGCATCAGAGCATGCTACGGACGGGATAAACCACCATAACCAGCCTCAACCTAGTGGGGATGGGTGTCCCAGCAGGTGGCTGTGGCTCTACCCCACAGGGCTGCAACTAGAATCTCCCCCTTGAGCTCCAGAAAAGCTCCCGGGTGCTCCCTGCATCCTCGAGGAGAGCCGTGACCAAGCTGTGGGGCTTTGCCTTCAATTCCCCCAGCTCCCCAGGAGCAGCGCACTAAACCAGACAGGTTCCCTGAGCCCCCCACTTGCCAGGTCTAGCAGTGTTTGCACCCCACTTGGGCAGACACAGTGGGGTTGCTCCCAAGGGACGTGGACCATCCCTTTTTGGGAGACTTAAACTAGCCCTACATCCCAGGCCTGGCTTTGTGCACGGATCTTGTGAAAACCCTCGTCTGCTGAAGAGCTTATTTCCCATCCAGGGTGGGTGGAGAGCACAGTGGGAAAAAATGCAGCTTTTGTGGTGCTGGATCTAAATCACCATCTGTGTTTAAGAGCTTGGCTACTATAAACCCAGGCGGTGAAACCTGGTTAACCCATTCTGGGGGTCTCTGGGAGCGCTGGCATCCCAAATGTGCACATGGCTGTGCCGGTCCTGGCTCTGGAGGTGGGAACATGGTGATGCTCTGGACTCCTTTATTTTTAGGTGCCATCGTTACTGATAAAACCAGACTTTGCGGCTGATTTAGATGAAATTTGACCAGCAACACCATTCCCAGCCTGATTTTATACCTCCTTTCCTCTCCCCCTCTACCTGCCCCCCCCAACCCTTCAAATGTTTTATGGATTATGCAGCTCCTGCCAAAGGATCTGAGTTTGAAACCATACTATATTGTGGCCCGTAAAGATGTTGAATGAACGATTTAAAACTCTGAGTCATTAAAACTGTCTAGGAGAACCTAATGAATGTTATTTACTGTGCTTCCCAGCTCAGTTAAAATTCAGCTTTTTCTTCTCCTGCTTTCTATACTTTTCTTTTAAAACTAGCAGCCAAAATTGTCCGGAAAGCATTCCTTGCTAGAGACAAGCTGGATCAGTAAGTGGAAATGTCAGTTTTTAAGAATCTCCAGCACTGCTTTGAAGTAACTTCGTTTTTTTTGTTTGATTGCTCTAATTCAAAAGCTTTATCTTCTAGGCTATCTCTTAAAAAAGGAAATTTAGTGGCTGTTGCTAGCATTAAAAAAAAGTAAAAAAAAAGGAAAAAAAAAAGCTGCCAAATCCTGATCTTTTGATGATAGTCTCTTCAGAAGGCTGCCTAGGTGGGCTGGCTCCTGGGCTCCCGCTCTGGCTGGGCAGCCCTGTGGAGCTGAATGCAGTTACTCCCTGTTCCTGTGATGCCGGAGAGGTCAGAATAGGACCCCCCCATCTTTAATTTCTGTTTGTATTGCTGAGCTTAGCCTTGGAAATGGAAATCTGACTTGAAAAGAAACTACTTGTGATTAGAGGCTGTGAAAAAAAAATAATCTAATGCGTTGCTGCTTTTAATTCCACATCTGAAAGGCAATCTATTACTGTCTTTTATCACTTCTGTCTCCTATTAGAGAAGCAATCTCGTGCTGGGACTCTTTCAACACCCAGGGAGTTAATATACATTATAATTATTGCCTAATGTATGGATAGCCTGGTGTGCCCAAGTTCTCTGTTCATTTTTACTCGGCTCCTGGAAAGCCCGTGCAGAACATGAGCCGGGCTGGAGTAAGGATCTCATGAGACCGATGAAGGGGATTTTAAAAAATTATTTATTTTTTGCATTGCCCTATTGCCTCAGAGGCTCTTTTTGAGAACAAACGCAGAATACTCACATAGGAAGAGACAATTCCTGCCCCTGAGAGGTTATGGAGAGATGGGCAGAGGAGGGAAAGGATGGGGAGAAGTCCCAAGAGATCGGCAGGGAATGGTGCTGAGGACATGCGCCAGCCGGGAGCTCAGGAGGTCTGGGTTTATGGTGGAATTCCCGATACTGTTAAAACAAAAAGGGGGGAAAAAAGATGACATTTTAAAAAGAAAAACATTCCCCAAATTTAATTTCAACCTAAGGAAAAATATTTTTTGTCCCTGATTTGCAAACCAGTGCTCATTGTCTTTGAGCTACATTTAAAGCAAAAAGTAGAAGCAAAAAGGTATTTTCAAAGCAACATGCTCTGCATGCTGACTGTCTGCATGAAACCTTTACCCCCACAGCCACAGAGGGGTTTGATTTCACCCTGGGTCCCCCAGCTGCCAAAAGCTGCCCAGGACCAGCACAGGGTTGTTGCTCAGTGCCCCAACCAATGGGCGACACAGCCTTTAAGCTCCAACCCCTCCGTGATCCAGCACAGGGGTTTTCAGACAAGCCAGAAGCTCACAGCAGGTTGTGAAAATCCTTTATTCCTAACCACATGTTGGGTTCAGCATGATGCAACGGCACATTTTTGGTGCAGCAACCATCCCCGGGCAGCGTGGCACAGCTTTATCCCTTGGACCTTCACTTGAACCTTCTCTCGAGGCTATTTGCAAACTCCTGCTTCTCCCTTTTCCCCATGGCAGCTTCCCTGAGGACCATCCGCACCCAAGGACGATGTGAACCCCAGATCTGGTCAATAAACCACCCTACAAACCACCGTCACTGGAGGACCAAGATCGGGGCTGGTCCTTCCACCCCACGGGGACATCAGCTCATCAACATTGGTCAGGACCGGCTGGAGCACCCTGAACCCACAGGAGAACTTAGTTGCCTCTTCCTAAAATTGCTCTTAGAGTGCAGTTAATTATTTACAAGCCTTAACACTTAGGGCCACGCGGACCCAAGGATAGAAGGGTATTAAAATTCCACTTGATGCTCACCAGGCCTGACTAATAAAATAATGTCCGACAAGAACATCAATTAGCCGCCGATTCGCTAACGCTTTGCAAGGCTAATGACAGCTGGAGTGAGGAATTTGAAACCCGAGTCATTTCTACAGCCTGCGCGGGGGTGCCAGGGATAAAAGGTTAGTCATGTGTACCAAATGCGGCGTGAGCTCCTCCATTATTTATGTGTTGCCAAACAGACAAGGAGCGTTTCAATGCCTGCAGTCGCTCTATGGTAATTTGTGTTATATAAACAGATATAATCTGGTCATTAATACACAGAATTCTGAGCGAGCTGACAGTAATGAATCTGGAGTATGTTATTCCATCGACTTGTTCCCTTGCTAAGTAACAGTCTGTATTAATAAGAACCGATATACTTCAGCCAGCAGCACCCAGGAGCATGGTGGGGTCCGTGGTAGATGCAAGGTATGTTGCTTTGCTCTTTGCTTTTTGTCCTAAAGTTTTTAGCCAGGTCCAAGCTACAAACCTTTGGGATTTAACCTCCTCTTTTACCAGCCCAGGTCTTTTCTGTTAGCTGCCTCCGGACTGCTCACGTTGCATCAATCGCTGCTTGGCGCTGCACACCCCGCATCTCTGGCTCTGGTAAGCTGGGTTGGGCTCATCGGCTTTCCTTTCCCTTCCCACCTCTCAGGAGAATGTTTTCATTACTGATTAATAACCAAGGGTTTTTTTTGATAGTGGTGTAATGGGCGTTTTCTGGGAAAGCAGAGGTGGGTGTGTATGGACATCGTCTAGAGGCTTCTCTTGCCATGGCTGCACACATACAACAGATCTGTGCCACTCTCCGGAGCTGTGCTTCTCCCATGAGACACTGGAGGTTGAACATACCAAAAGGTACACACCTCTGCACGTGTACCACGAACAAGTGGAGTGGCTCAGCTATTGACTGTTGAGCCTACAGGATCCGTTTGCATGGGCTGCTTTCCATGCACCTGCAGCATAAGTGGGGACAGCTTTGTGGGACGATAGCAGGATGGCCACCATCACATAGCAGTGCCATCTCCCACTCCTGAAAAGTGGCTCTGGCTGCCTGCAGTGGGAAAACAGTCAGCATGGGCTCAGTAGGGAGGTGGAGACCAGAGCAGTGCCTTGTCCTGGAAGTGAGCCTGGCTACGATCTAATGGAGCTGTCCTGGGCTCACCCTTCCTCTGGATCTCTCCCCATCAGTAGAAGGTTTCAGTGACTAATTCTGCCTTTCCGGGCAACTCTGAGGATGTTTTGGGAGATCCTTGGCAGGCTGCAGCTCTGCTAAACAGCAGGGAAGAGGCTGAGGATTATTTAGAGGGAATTTCTAAACCAGCTTTGCCATAAACAATTTCTGTTAACAAACCCAGATGAAGTGGGTTTGGGAGTGTCCAGCTGGAAAGGCGAACGCTTGATCCCACAGCCAGTCCCAAGCCCAGGAGCTGCAGGGGAGTGTCAGCAAGATCCTGTCCCACCCAGTGCCCTGCTCCTTCTCACTGCTCCGTGGGCAGTGTCCAGCAACAAACCACGGGCTTCTCATCAGATCTAATCTCCAGGATCCAGGAGATAAATCCCACTGCCCTTTATGAGGACAGGAAAGCTCTGTTTGCCAATGGTACAACGGGCTCGTATCTATCATTGGAGATGTGGGAGAGTTTTGCTGTAAGGCTACTCCCAGTGTTTTAGATGTTGCATTACCTGTGCTTACCAAACACACTTATTGGCCAAGCCTCTGCACAAAAACTCCCAGTGTTGCTCGTGTCAACACAGCAGCAATGGGAAATTTCAAGGTAAAAGCCCAGCCTAGACAGTTCTGCCTAGCTGCAGGTTGTACAAACCCATTTATTTAGAAATATCTAGCCTCTGCCTAATGATCACCTTAGTTACCGCTGGAGTGAAAAGTGTGTCATCAGCCCCATACGATGTGACCTTACCATCTGGCTCTTCTCAAAACACACACAAGAAAAATGTTGCTTTTACATTGCTGCCTTTTCTGCAGGGTCATTGACCCCTGAATGGAAAAAAAAAAAAGTTTCCCTGCACTTAAAAAATAATGCTGCAGTTGCCCTAACTCTCCCGGCTGTCTCCTGGTTCTTGTGTCCTTTTGTTTCCCATATGGATGATCTATAGATCCCACCTTCCATTTTGTGTTCAATACCATCAGATTCCCTTTTCCCCGTGTGTTTCATAAAGGATATTTATATTCTCCTCTTGTGAAGAAGGGCTTGCTGTCTTAACCAATGTAAGTAGTCTTAGTTATTAGATTGTGGCTTTTGGTCAATATAGAAAAATGTTCTTCAGTATTCCCCAATTATCATTCTTGGGGTTTTTTTCTGTTTTAAATTCTTTCTCTGAACTGCTTTGGCTCATGGTTGCTTTCAGGTTTGTAACAGCAGCCTGGGAGAGCAGCAAGGCAGTGTCTTACTGGGTTTGATTTTATTCTGTCTGAACGTAACAAATGTTTTCAAGTGGCAATCACTTCCTACCTAAGCTACTGCGCGTTTTCAGTCCTGTGATCAAATTCTCTGTATCTGCCAAGAAGAAAGGTCTAATATACAATTCTCCCCTGTTGGATGTGTGAGTTCTTTTAAGATAGGAAATAATCACCATCATCTTTACAAATACGGAGGCTGTTTCAGCACTGGAGGCAGCTTTCCTGCAGAATTCACTCCATTTGAAGTTTCCCCGTGACAATCTGGCTCTTTTCCCCTCCTTGGCTTTGGCAGCTGCTCAGGGAGACGTTCAGATGGTTCGCAGGTTTGATTTTTGTGCTCCACTGCAGATACTGGTTGGTCTATTTTGTGCTTTCTATTTTAGACAATTGAGCCATCAATTTTCAGATTAATTTACTACTGAGTCCAATGGCTTGGATGCTCATGATCCTATTTCTAACAACTCTCCATCCTGTCCCCACTTCAGCCTTCCTAAAAGCCGTGTTTTAACACTCCAATCAGCTTCCCGCCAGGTTTCCATCTTTCCAGCCAGGCCAAATTTTTGCCTGTACAACAGTGATTCCTGTTTATTAGCCAGGACCCAGCTTTGGTGGGTAGATGATGAAAGAATTCATTTCCGCTTCCTTCGGTGCTTTGATTAATTTTGTTCTCAGCACCTTCATTATGTGCTAAATGAGTTTCCATTTGTTCCCTTTTTGCACCTTTCCCTTTTGTTGTTAGTCTTAACACCTCCCTGCCTAAGGCAGCCTGTCTTTGCCTCCGAAAATTGGTTTCCAATTTGGGAAGGAAGCTACCAAAATCCTCCAAACCCTCTCCTGGAGAGGCGAGATAAGCCCTTTGCAAATAACACCCACCTTGGCACTTCCATGATCGGCTTTCCCATTGAACACCTTCTCTTCTAATTCACTACAGGAGAGAAGGGATCTCTGAAGGCTCCTTTGGGCACCTTTTCAGCATCTTTCCAAGTGATGCAGCCTAGAAAATGAGAGAGAGGCTGTGATTTAGGGACATCGGTGCCAGGATTGAGCTGCAGCTGGGCTCCTGGCTTCCCATCTCAGTGGTGTACCTGCTGGAGCCATCAGAAGGTACCTATGGCTTTTTTTTTTTTTTTGAATGGATCCAACCTTTTGGAAAGCTGGTTTGGCTTGTTAAAATAGCAGGAAACTAACCTGGGGGAAAAAAAAAAAAGAAACAAGATTGTGCTCTGCTGGGCTAGGGAGGGAAGAGAGGAAAAAAAGGAGTGATGTCCCTTCTGCAGCTCGGTCACCACAGAAAGCCCAGCCCCAGTCCTTCCCACGACTGACCTTCTTGCAGGGTCCAGCCATCTTCCTGGGACAGCCAGAAATCCTTTGTGGCCAGGCTGGATTGACTTAGTTTTGATTTATAATTGAAATGCAATTAATTTCCCTGCACTTGTGCCATCACCTTTGTCCCAGCTGTGCCCTCTGAGTGGGTCCTGCCATCCCCTCTGTTGCACTGCGTCACCTGGAAGGCACAGGGAGAGATTTTGTCATTTTCAGAGAATTTAAAGACAGCAGGGAACTCCTCTTTGTGACACTGAGTTTCTCATTGTCTTTTTTTTTCTCTGGAAAGTAATTTCTTCTGGACAGAAATTATAATGTAGGATGATCCGAACTGCTCATCCCACTGATTTTGGTTGCCATTCAGAAAAACGCTTCCTCTCCCTCCCAGACCATAAGCATCTATAAGCATCCTACTCATCAGCGAGCACTCCAGCAGATGCAGAGCATCCCTTGGAAACCACGGTGAGAGCTGCACTCACGCTTAGGTGCTCTGCTGAGCTGGGGCCTCTCTAAACAAGAAGAGACCATTAGTTTTGGCTCATTAGCTTAACCGAGATGACTATTAAGTCCCACTCCTCTCGCCACTTTCTGTAAAATAAACTTAGAAATGAGCCATCTTTGCAGCTGTGACTGGTAATAAATCCAATTAATTTCCATGTCTTTAGTGTTAATATATGCATTAGACGTGTCAGTTCTGCCTTTTTGTTTCCTTCATAGAAAAGCTTGTCTCAGAGATTTCCTTTTAATTAGAATGGGAATTTGCTCCTTTGTGGATATATTCCTCCAGGAAGCCACTTAACTGAGATGCAGCATCTTCAGTCTCAGGGAATGGTGTTACTGTTTGGTTTTTTTTGTTAAAAAAATGCACATGACAATTACTATCACAACAAATTCATACTTCCCCTGCTAATCCAAGGGTTAAGGAAAAAAAAAACCCACCACTTTGTCCTGTGAAGATGTCACCAAACAAACAAAGCAGAAACCAAAGGCAGAGGTGCACTTCTCTTTGAAATCTGCATGGTAATTACTGTTTACCCTCCGTCCTCCTTCACTGATGCCTCCAATACAAAGGGTACAGTCAGCAACCTGTGGGATTCATGGTCAGATCCATTAGCGGAATCAAGTATTTCGGCTGAGTGCAAGTCTTATGCCAGTCCTTTAAGACTGGATAACAAGCTGAGAGGAGAACCACACGGGTCACGGCTCTGTAGCAAAGTCTTGCAGCAAGTCTCGCTGGCAGTGCTCTTCTTGATTACAGGGAGATCAGAGCCCCAGCACAGATGGAAGGGCAAAGTGCACAGCCTCCAGCAAAGCCTTTGAAAGTTTATCAGCCCTTGTACTCCAAAAACTGCCTGTAGGTGCCTTGTGTCTGTATGTCAAAGAGAGTAGCCCACTCAAAACCGGAGTCCAAGACTTCTGGTGCAGTCCTCAAGGCACCATGTGCTCTGTAGAGAGAAGACGACACTGGAACTTGAGTCCTATATAGAAGCAACTTTTAATTGTATCACATCCAAGAGAAAATCAGCCCAGAAGCCAAATTTATATGAACAAACTCTGCTACCAACCTCCTTTCCTCCTCCCGCTGCCCCACGACTAACCTTTCTTCTCCACTCTTACAAGGAACACAAACCCCCACCTTCATTTTCTGAGATTTCCCAGAGCACCACGGATGCTTTTCTTTCTGCCTATCTCTCGTGTTGCATCCAGGAATGGCTATTTCTCCTTGCAAAGGTTATCTATGTTTGAAGCCTCCTCCCCATGGCCAGAATCATAAGGTCTCTGATGAGGAACAGCAGGTCTTTGTTCATTCTCAGTGCAGGAGGCTGTAAATCCTCTCGGGGTGACCAGAGAAACCAAGAGCTTGCTACCCTCGTAAATCTCCCCGGGTGGCTGCTGCAGCCATCGCGTGCTCTCCGAGGGCTGCAGGTTTCTGATGGTCTCTGCAATTGTAGGATAGTAAATAAGCCAGCGTGTGTACTAGGGAACAGGAACGAAAGATGGGGTTTTGTCACTTTAGTCAAAAGGTCCCCAAGATAAGCTGCGGTGGGTGGTTGGGAAAGACAAGCGTACCAGCCTTTGGAGCTTTTCCCCTGCTTCTTGACTAAACCACTGCTGATCATCTGGGCTTTGTGCCTTAAGCAGGAATTGCTGGCAAAACCCCTGATGTGGTAAACCCAGGGTTGCACCCACAGTTAGGGTTGGTGCACCCACCTGTGATCTGGGGAGTGACGGGGAAGGTTTGAGCAGATCAGTGTGATCCAGCCAGCACCCTCCAGTCTGGATGTGGGTCTTAGACTGGGTCCATCCTCTCCCCACCTTTTATCTTGGTCTGGCTTCAGAGAAGGATGGGAGAAGACAGGGAATGGCTTTTGGGACAGTGAGTGACACCCAGAAGCCAAACCCTTGTTATCGTACAAACATAAGAGCGTGCCAGACTGTCCAAGCGCTCCAAGCCTGCAAGTTGTTCATTTATTTGTTTCTCCCTTCAAGTTTTCCAAGTTTAATATTTCCCAGGAGGAATCCTGGTTTAACTGTGTCATCCAGTCATCCAGGAGCCTGATCTTGTGGCAGTAGCACCAGATGGTGTCTAGTAAGATCCCCGTGCACGTGCCAGCTCTGTTCTCATCGCTGTGTCTCAGCTTGGGCAGGTGACTTGTCTCCCCATCTGTGCCCCCAGGTTGGTAAAATGGGACATTTACTGCAGCCTCTTTATCTCCACCCAAATGAAGGATGCTCGGTGTCTCCAACCTGCGTGTTTCTGTTCAGAGCATGGAAAGCCGATGAACAAGGTGGGTTTAAGGCAGGTGTTGCCCACAAGGCATGTCATGCCTGTCTCTCCTCATTACCAGTCTTGTGTTTCGTCTTTGTGCCAGACTCCCCTGGCGTCTAGCTGCCTGGGAAGGACAAGGCTTTGAGCAACCTGGGCTAGTAAGAGGTGTCCCTGCCCATGGCAGGGGGTTGCAACTCAAATTTTAAGGCCCCTTCCAACCCAAACCATTTGATAATTCTATGGTTCTACAGCAAGAGCTGTTTCTCTGGATGTCTGTCGGTCCTCAGCAGTGGTGGGGGGAAGCCTAAGTGAACCGGTCCCTCCAGCTGCTCTGACCTTCCTGGTGTTCTCACTGCCACAACCAGCAAAGAAGGGCCCACTGGTTCCCTGGGCTGTTTGCTGCCCAAAGGGACAGTGTCCTTATGGCCCTTGGCTGGATGCTCCTTCCTCCTCTTGCCCTTCTGGCAACCATTTAATAAGCAAACCCTCCAGTGATGCTCTTCCCAGCAGGCCCATGATGCGGCTATTTGAATTCTGCCTTTTCTTTTGAACCAGGTTCATTTTCTTCCTCCTCCAGGCAATTGGTGATGCCTTTGGGAAGGCTCCCACCTCCTCCCGCTGCCTTAGATGTCTGAGTACCACTTCCCCTGCTCTCCCAGACAACTGGCAGTCTATTTGTTTTCAGTCTCCCTGGAACAAGCCTGGCCTTTTATTTCATAGCTTTATTCTGCCCTGCCAGCAGCCCTGGAGCTCCCTTGCCAAAGCAAAAGAAGAGTTGAGCTCCACGTGCTGAGATGCGACTGGCACTGATGTGAGACAGGAAGCGGGCTCGGGTTTGGCCATGTGGCCCAGATGTCTTTGTTTGGATTTCTTTATTTGTTTGCTACTTTTCCTGATGCCTGCTGCTTCAACGCCAGAGGATCTCAGCTTTTGTTATAAACAAATCAAAATTCAAAACAAGAAAAAAAAAAGGGGAAAAGAAGGTGTTGGAGGAAGCAGTGACATTTAGAAATGTGCACAAAGCAATGTGGTGATGTTTGCCTCAATCAAGCTTTCAGCTTGAAATAACACCTCGAAGGCAGATCGGGGCTTTCCCTCCTGGCTGTCCCTCCCCTTCCTCGACTGCGGGCGCTTGCTCCCTTTGCACTTTCCCTCTGTGACTGCTGAGTGAATGCTAGATGGCATTTTAATAATAACCAAAAGCTGAGGATTTCACATGGCTCTGGGAGCTGGGCTGTGGTGGGTTTAGAGTTTTGGAAGAGCAGCCAAACTGGAGGAGCTCTGCGAATCCTGCGCACTCCCGGGCTGAGCATCTGCAGATATACACAGAGGTTGTGACTCAGTTTTGTATCGCAGTTAGGTGGAATCGGGGAAAGGACCATCAGTTTAAACTTTGCACAGGTTTAACAGCTCCCTGCCTGCAGTTCAGTGTCATTAATGAACGTAAGCATAGATCAGAGTCGGGCGCAAGCTGCAAAAATTCAGATCCCAATCCAAAACCTGAATGTGCCAGCGTTTGGGTGTGGAGGGCTGGAGCTGAAGTCTGACTCACTTGCAAATAGGGACCCTTTGCAAAACATGGATCAAGGTTCAAATTCCTGTCCCTCCTCCAAAATGAAATAAAGGTTGAAGAAATTCTGGGAAGTCAGTGTTTAGGTTCTGGGCCATCTAAGAGGGGTGAAGTATGTAGTTAAGTGCTTTGTTGAATAGGAAGAGACTTGAGCACGTGCTTAATGTTATTAAGTGCTTAGCTGGTTTTGTTGAATCAGGGCCCCTGGCTTTTAAAGTCAATACTAACCCCTTAGGCTGCATCTGAAAGGATTTGGGAAAGAAGTGGCATCCAGATACTGCTGGATGTTTGACTGCTGAGCTCCGCATTCCTGCTTTGAAGGCTTGCTCCTCTAAATCTGCTCTCATTGCTATTCCACATCATCTCAATGACTTGTCCCCTGGCCACCAGGTAATTATGCAAGAGAGCTCGGGAAGTTTTTGCTGTTCCAAGTGAAGAGGCACATCACAGGCCTTCTGATGTCCTGTTTCGGTGGCTGCTGTGCTGCTCCTTGTAACCAGCTTCTCGTTGTGCTGCAAGCCCCTGAAGTTAGTTTGGTTAAAAGGAGCGGGTGAGCATGAGCTAAGCTGGCTTCCCATGGGTGACGTGGGTTGGGGACAGATGACAGGAGCACAGCTGGCTGATCCGTCACCGACGGCAGGGAACAGGGTGTAGCTGCAGGCAGGGAACTTTTCAGCCAGCCTAGATCCTGATGGAAAGGAGGTGTCCCCTGAAGGCTGCAGCAAGAGGATGGGTATGAACCTCATCCCCTGAAAGAGCATTTTGGTGGCACAAGAGGTGGAACTGGCAGACAGAGAAATGAAACTCCAGAAAGAAGGGGGGGGAAAAGCAACTTTTTATAGGTTCTTTACAGGTAAAAGAGTGTCTGAAACCAGGATGGAAATAGATGGAAAACTTATGCACAGATGAAAGGCTTGAGATGAAATACATTATGCATGAGACTAACAGTTGGAATCTGAGAGCCACTTGGAGGTAATCACCTGAAAATGGGAATGGTTCTGGACAGCAATTTCAGCCTATTGCAGAGGCACCAAAATGGTTACCAGTAACTAGGTTTCCTTTTTAAAGGAAAGACAAAATCACAGGACTGGAGTGGCCTTCTCCAGACAAACCAGACAGAGCCCCCCCTTTCCTGTGTCCTCTCCCAGGCCTGGAGGGACAGGCAGGCTGGCTGCTGGGGCTGGCAGTGCTGCCCTGAGACTATCAGTGCCATATGAGACAGAGGCTTTGATTTGCAATGCCAACATCTTTTGAAACGAAATAACTTCCCCAGTGCTGCCTTGCTGTTGCAGGCTATTTTTCTAAAAAAAAAAAAAGTTCCTGTCTGCACATCTGATGCTAATACAGCAAGCTGTAACGCAAAGATGAAGAGTGCCTTGAATCAACTGTTGAGCTGTGAGATTCAGATTAAAGTTTTGGGCCAACAGTTTCTGGAAATTGAAATGCCATTCTTTTCTCTTGCAGGTTTGGAGATGCCTGTGTTGATAGAAAATGCGTTCTTCCAGGACAAAGCCTTCATTAAAGAGGACGAAAAAGTGATAGTCCCTCTTAGGCCAACATTGATAAGAGGCTCAATACTGAAAAAAATGGTGGAACAATGAAAACAAGGGAGATTCAGGTACCATTGCAGGTCAGTTAGCACCTGAATTCAAAGCCAGCCTTTCGCATGCAGCAGTTTCTCAGATTTTAAGTTAAGGCTCAGAGGCTGACAGCAAGTCCCTCTGGAGCCCTGTCTGTTCTGATTCACATCCCACTGTTCTCGTGTCGTGGGCTCTGTGGCTGCACACCTGACCTTCCTCCGAGATTTATGGGAGTCACTGATGCAAAGCCTGGAGCCAGCGACACCTCCCCTCCTCCAGGCACGTGCCGTAAGGAACAGCGGGAGGTCTGTGTTTGTTCTCCCTCGCACGGTGGAAAGGGAATTATTTCAGGAAAAAAGATTTATGTTGGGTTTTTTTAGTGGTTCCTTGGCTTGTTATCCATTAAGTGAGACTCACTCCTGTTAACCCTCTGAGTATAGGAAACCAGGAGAGAGACAAAGGGTGGAGATAAAGCTTAACATTCTGGGGTAAGCTCTTAATTGCAAAATTAAGTTCTTAGATTCAAAGAATGTGAGGGTGAGATAGTGAGAGTGAAGTGATGCACTGAGGACAGCCTAGCAGACCGACACTGCCACAAGATCTTTTGAGCCTTCTTCCTGTACACATGACATCTCCTGGTTGGCAGGAAGAGCCCAAATGACAGAGTTGGGCTGGGTACGCCTCATCTCTTCTGCCTCCGACACTGACGTCTGGGGATCTTGGTTGAGTCACGTAGCCCACCTCAGCTTGCCAACATCCAAAAGATGGTTAAAAGCCAGCTCATAAAATGTGTTGTTTGGTGCAACCAAGATACATGCGGGTTGCCTCTGAATCATATCCAAGGGCCATTTTTAACTCTCAGTGGAGCCGATGTAAAGGGGTCTTTGCCCAAGCGAGCATCAGCTGAGACTGAACGACCTCCTCTAAAGGCTGTAGGGTTAGAGTTTGCTGGGGGGGGGGGAAAGGCAAAAGTCCCTGCTGGTGCTGTCAGAGTTGTATGAACTAAAATGTGTTGCAGGCACAGTTTGATCTGTGGAAAGTGTCCACACAGGCTGAAACGGTGCTACACTACTGCCTGACAGGAGAGCTGTTGCTATATAATTAAGTAGCAACGTTACCATGGTTTTGCAGTTTCCCCAAAGCAGAGCTGGCCCCAGCATTGCCTCTCTGGCTGCTGGGCACGTGGGGCTGAGAGGGGAACACTGAGGGGTTTGGGTCTTGGGGGCTGGGAGCCCCGACCAGAGGGTCTTAGCAAGGTGAAGGAGCAAGGGAGGGCTCAGCAGCTGTGGGTAGGTCTCTGAAGGCTAGATCAGGGGCATTGGTGATGGCAGGGTGGAGAGATCGCTGTGTAGCCAAGCACAGGTCTGGTGGGACCCCATTTTTTGGTTAGGAAGGATGTATGGTTCTCTAGGGCAGATTGAGTGATGAAGGCAGACGGAGAGAAAACAGGAAGGCAGCCAGCGGTAGGGCTGGGTCTGGCCTTGGCATGGACTTGCTGTACTGGACTGGCTGCCATTGGAGCCTGCGTTAATGTGGGGCCTGAAAAGCATAAGCTCGTGCTCAGTGCATTGTTGTCCCTTGAAGAGTATTTGTTGATCCTGACATATCCATATCTAACCTTTTCTTAAAGTCATACTATGATGGAGAAGCTTTCTCCTCCTTGGGCTGTTCCAGTTCCTTCTGCTGGGAATTTTTCCTAGGCTAAGTCCCAAAGTGTAATTTAAGCTCATCATTTCTATTCTTCTACTCACAGTGGCTCTGTGAGTAGATATTCTTCAGAATATTCTTCAGAAAAAGCCATGCTGGTGAGAGCTGTTCCCAGCCTGATGTGCTGAGATGAACACTGGGAGCATGGGTGTCAGAAGGCATTAAACTAAGCAGATGTCCGTGTCACCAAAGGTTAGGCATTTTTAAATGTAAATACGAAACCCAGGCTAGGAGAAGAGAAGGAGTCAACGTACAAAAACATCAGATAAGATTTTATAAGGATGAATCAGAAGTCATTGCAGCAGAATGCAACTGACATCATCTGTTTGGTGATGAAGGAGAAATTAAAAAAAAAAAAAGTGAGAAAGTGTCACTTGGAGTAGTCCAGCTCTGACGTAATTTGAACAGTGTCCGTGAGCCTGGGCAGGGAATGCAGTCCCCATCAGTTAGCATAAGGACATGATGTATGAGGCGATTTGATAAAATGCTGGTAAAGATTCTTTATAGTGAACAATGAGAGGGTAGCTCCAGGCTTTGCTTCTTGTCAGCTGTGAACATCATGAGTGACACTGGTTTGTTTAACTCCATGTTCCCCCTCCCCACGTTGTCCTTATCAGACCCTCTCTTATCCTTAAAACAGAGGTAAAAATGGGGTTGATCTTGCCTGGCTTTCCACCCTTTCCATCCAATTCTCTCGCACATCTTCCCTAATCTAGGGATTAGAAGCAAGTTGTGCATCTTTACCAGTTTGACCCCCGAGGCAGGCAGGAGGAATTGCTGGAGCAGCGCTGTGGCACCTCGCTGGGCCTGGGGTCACCAGCTCCAGCTCCTTTGCTAAGTAGAAGCGGGTCTCTCATACCCTTGGGGAACACCACCCCCTCTGAGACGGCAATGGATGATTCAAAGTCAGGCTTCTTCCTGACTCAACAGATGGGCTGCTGCCTGCAAAAAGGAAACAAATGTCTTTGCACAGCTCATAGTCTGACAGCAGTGTCTGGAGAAGCTCGAATGTCGCTTCCCCACAAGCAGTTGTCTTCTGCATCCTCTTCCATGGCCTCCTGGGTGACTTCTTGTTTTGCAAACAGTCCATCCTTCCTTCCACATTCCCTCTGGATGGAGCTTTTTACTGGAGGGTTTCCTGCTCTTGTCTCTTCATTCCTCTACAGCTCTGCCTTCTCAGCTATGCTAGTGCAACTGCTCATGCTTACACGTGGATTACTGAAATATCTGGGTTAACAAAAAGGAAGGAAGATGTTATTTTTTAAATTCAGATCAGGGTAGCGATCTGTTTTGCAGCCATGGACCCTGCACAGCTGGTGGAGCATCACTGTCCTCCCCACTCCCAGCGTGTGTCCCGAGCTCGTACATCAGATCAGGGGAGTCAGATCATGCAGTGTCCCCGTGGGAAATGTCTGTCCCTTCACCTGACACATGGGCAGTGGCACTGGGGGTGAGGGAAAGTGGGATACCACAGTCAGATCAGATTAGAGTAAGGGGAAACTGGACCCTTGAGGGACCTAATCAAGTTGTCAGTGGTTCCTAATGTGGCAGCCACTAGCAGTTTTTGCCCTGACAATACAAACCTGGTAATGTTTTGACAGGCTGAGGTAGCGCTTGTCATCTGAATACGGTGAGTTTGTGTTAAAGATCCTATTCCACGTTTAAGGAATTTGGCCTCTTGTTGACAGCATGGAAATGTTTCAGTGCTGTACAAATGCAAAGAAACAATTGTAGGCTGCAGAAGTCTGAGAAGAGTAAAATGCATCATAGGTATGCTGCAGTTGCCTATCACCCAGAGAAATGGGGTTTGACCAAAAAAAAAAAAAAAGGAAACACTTCCAGGATATTTTGCTTCAATTTAGGTTATTTACTAGAATTGTTTGTGGTTAGTAGTGAGAGCAAAGTACACTTGTAATAATAACGTAACCATGGTAATATGATAACACAAACTGGTGTCAGTCTGATTTGCTGATAAGATTTATACCCTATTATATTATCCAAAGCAATTAAGAAATGCTTAGAAAATTAACATTAGAATAGATTAAAATAAAGTATCACAGGCGCAGTGACAGCTGTGGGTCTCAAGCATCGTCCTCAAGTGGAGGTTTCCGCATAACGTATCACCCTGCCTCCAAAGGGCTGTGTTACAATAAGCAAAGAAAGCAATTTCTTTCATTTTACAAACAGGGAATTGCAATGTTCCTCTTAATTTCTTCTATTCCCTGCACTCATTTTAGTGTGACTGGTCAGAAATGAATCTAGGAAAAGTAACAAGTGTTAATTGGCCTCATTTAATCTAAACTGAATTTAACGATCAGCAGGGGTGAAAGAGGCAAAGACAAAGGTACACATTGGGATGTAGGGGTTGGCTCCCAGTGGGAAGGAAATTAATGATGAGATGGGGGCCAGAAACTCTTGCCCCTTGCCTGTGTGTATTGGATTCACTGCCCGTCGTGCCACCCACTACTTTCTCAGGGCTCCTTTTATATTACCAGTGGCAGCCACCTGCTGTTTCTTGACTTGTAAGCTCTGTGGGGCAGAGACCATCTCTTTATTCCCAATATATGAAATGCAAAGGGAACACAGCATTTCTACCACCTAATAATATAATCATGAGAGATGAGCCACGATAATCATAAAAGATGAGCCATTTCATAACTGCCTCTGTACCAGACAGAATTACATCCTAGCAACAGAGCTCCTCAATCATCGTCTCTTCTCCTTCTCTGCAGATAACTCACTGCCTCCCTCCTTGCAGTTTCTGTGTTCCAGTTTATGATGGGGAATTTGGGATTATTTGGTTTTGGAGAATTTCAGCTGATTACCCCAGTGAAGGAATAGCAACTTTACAAAGGAGTGTAAGAGCAAGTCCTTCAGCTGTTGCCACAAGCCAGGAGAGGAATGGAAGACAGTTTTGAACTCGGAGATTTTTTTTTTTTTCATGTGAGAGTCCTGTTGGTTAGCCCTTGCTAAGACTTTTGAGATATTTGGTTTGCTGAGACAGAGGCCTCCAAAGGTTGCCCAGTCTGAGCTAATCTGTGACTGGGGCCTCCCTCTTATCTCAGACTAGTTTTTCACTGGAATGATGGACTGCAGTGTAACGGAGAGGGGAGAAACCAGTCTTAGTCTCCTGTTCCCTCTGTGCTTACTGTATCTGTTTTACTGGAGGATGCACTAGCAAAGGCACCATTTTTTCCATCTTCTCACCTTATTGTCCTCTTCTGGTTCTTTCTTTTATATTCCACCACCTATGGCCAGACTTTTTCTCTTGTTGTAATGGACTCTTTATTTTGTTCTTTTCTGAACAGTGTCTTCCTGAGTGAATTAAAGGGACTGTATTTTATGCTCATTCTCTTTGGTCCTTCTGCTGCCTTCAAACCCTGCCTTTCTGGGCTCTCCCTCCCCTTGTCTCCATGACCTACACTGCTGAGCCGCATCCTCGTTCTTGAATACTCTTCTGTGGCCCTTCCCTCACTTGTGGTGTCTTAGGTCACGTCTTATTTTCCTTCTGTTATTCACATAATTTGACATTTTTTGCTGGCTGCTCACTTGCACATCTCCTTCTCCCATGCTGTCCAGCCTCCTAATTCCTTATGATTCCTTCATCTGTGGGGTGAAACCTGAGTTCCTCTTCTTCATCTTCCCCTTCCCTTCCTCTTCACTGATCCTAGCCACACAGTGAGTCTGGACCAGCCAAAGCTGCATTCTCCTCTCCACGTGATGTAGGCAGTTGACTGTGTTGGCAGTTCTTGTGTTTCTTTTCCTTCCTGTAACGGATGCACTGCGAAGGATGAAACACAGAAATGTCAGCGGGGAGTACAGGAGACTAGCAGCATCTCATATTCTTCAGAGTTAAAGAGGTGACTTGGAAGGGAGGAATCAGACCAAAATCTACCAAATGATAAGCGTCAAAACAAATAAATCTGAGCATTAAGACAGATTTTATTTAGCGCTGTAATTTATTTTTGAAGTAAGGTGTGTATCGCACAGTGCACAACAGCACAGAAATAGTTGAAATGGCTTTGCATAAATATTGCATGAAGCTTTGTGTACAAACGCATACAAGGCACAGAGCTACATGCAAAATCCGGCTAAAAAGGGTGAAGGAAAATGTGGGAGCTCTCTGCTTACGAATCTGGAGGGCTTCTGGTACCCGCTTGGGAAAGCAGATCTGCATTGCAACAGAGCTTTCAGCATAACCATGCTCAGAGGGTGCTGCGTGCCAGGCTCCACGCAGGAGAGAAAGCCATGGAGCAGGTTTTTAGGTCAGCAGTGGTGGCCTGTAGGTTGAACCTGCCTCTGGGCTTTTGATGGGCCCAGACACAGAAGTGGAGAGACAGCGGTCCAGTATGGGACTTAGTTTTTATTTCCAGTTTTGCTTTTGCTTTTTTTTTTGCTTTTATTTCCGGTCAAACCTTTGCCTTTGGGGCATCCCTTGTCCTTTCAGCATTTGTCAAGTTCTCTCTGTGGCTGCAATTTCACGGTCTCTTGAATCTGGCAGGAGTAACATTGCTCCCCAAAGATGCGGCCTTGCCTTCTCTGGCTCCTTATTCCCGTGTTGCCTCACTCCCCCTCTTTTGCTGGCACATCCATCTACATTGATATCAGCAGCCAGGACAGCACGGCAGGCGTGGATTTACCGAGCCGTATGGCTGTGCTGAGGACCTGCCGTCCACACTGTATGTATTTCAAAGGTGTCACTTTGGGCTAGTTGTGTTCTTGTCCTGCAGACCGAATGTCCGTGAGCGACTGTCCATGAGTGGCTGGCGTGCTTTAGGTGTGCTCCCTTCTTCTGCTTTTTTCTCCCAGATCAGCTCAGTTCATGCATGCTCAAATCCCTCCGCGATGTGAATCGAAGCACGGTAAACCAGAACTATCTAGAGATTTGGTTCAAAAAGGCACTTCTAATCCAAACTAAAATATTAACATAGATGCACTGTGCTGACACAGCTGTGCGGTGAACCAGCTCTGGGAAGAGATCAAAAGCAGAAAGAAATGGAGTTAGTTTTAGCTTCCCCCATCTCTGAGCTGATGCGTGTGGCCTCACCTACGTTTGGGCCAGCATTTGGGAGGGACCAAGGGCTGGGTATAAGCTGCAGGAGGAAGATGGATCTCCTCTGCAGAAAGCGCTTTACATTGTTTTAAGAAGGCTGTGAAATAATGAAGTGTGTCAGCCGCAGGCTCTCGGAATGAGCACCAACACCTCCAGTGGCTAAAGGAGGTGTACGGCACACCACCGCAGCGTAGTGTCTATGGCAAGCAGCACGGGAGGGGGGAGATGAACTTCATCTGAGACCCCTCAGCACCACAAACAGTCGTAACCTTCTGAGGAGCAGAGGGAGAGCGGGAAAGAACATTTCTTTATGCTCATAACATCCATGAGAGCCGCTGTACGGCGGGCTCACATTTTTCCAAACAAACCCCATATTGTGAAGGGCTCCCTCAATGCTTTCCTATTCCTCTTCCATTCCCCCCCCCCTCCTCCTCAGAACACGTCTGGAACTCAGTTTTTCCTCTATTTTAATACTAATATTTTTTTTTTCCCTTTGGCATCTGCATTTCCTCCCCTCCCTTTTCCCACCCCGTACCCACTGAAAACCCAACTGCCGATCCCTGGCTGCAATTAGCCTGACGTGATGAATATTTATGTTTCTGTGATGAAGTTCGCTGCACTATGGCTTCTTCTGGCCTGTGGCCTCCAGCGGGTTTTGAAGCGACACCTGGCCGGCGCTTGGATCCTCTCAGCACCCTGCTGCCAGGCCTGCCACCTTCTCCTCTGCTTCCCCCCTTCCCCTACCCACTCCTTACACCCTTCATGACAGGATTTTTAATTATTTTTTCCTCAGATGCACCAGTTACTCTCCCTTTGGAACGTGGATAAGCACCACAGCACCACAACATGCAGCCGATGGCCCGGGATGGTGACCCCAGAGGCCATCGCTGGACTTTTTTGGAGCGGTCAGTGGGCTGCACACCCCCGTACCCCAACCTTCCCACACCCCGGCGGGGTGGGACGAGGAGGAGGAAGGCGACGGCGGGTGTGAGGCCGCCGCCGGGCGGGGAGAGAGGGAGAAAAGGAGGGAANCGGCGGCAGCGAGGCGGTCGGCAGCGCGTTGGCCCCCCGCGGGCAGGGCCTGTCAGCGCCGGCCGCCCCCTCCCCTTGCCATGAAGGCGAGTCCCGCGGCAGCTGCCACCGCCGCCGCCACCACGGCGGGGCCGGGACAGGCGGGGGGACCCGATGCGAGGTGGCGGGAGAAAGGTGAAGCGGAGGCGGAACGGCAGAGGACTCGGGAGAGGTTGGAAGCCACGTTAGCCGGGTTGGGCGAGCTGGAGTACCTGAGGCAGCGGCAGGAGCTGCTGGTGAAGAGCCTCCTGCTGAGGCGGCCGGCGGGAGCGGCAACCGGGGCGCAGGGCGGCCGCGGGGAAGCGCCGGGAGAGGGGCCGCAGCCACCGCGGAGCCTTGAGGAGAAGTTCCTGGAGGAGAACATCCTCCTCCTGCGGAGGCAGCTGGTGAGCGGCGGGGGGGCACCGGCCCTGTGTCGCGGTCCCTGCGGGGCGGGGTGACCCACGGGTGGCTCGGCGAGGAGAGGGATGGGGATGGTGGCGGTGTCCCCCGTCCCCGAGGGGCGCGTGGCCGCTGTCACAGCGTTCCAGGGGACTGGCTTGGGTGGGTTTGGGGACGAAGCGGTGGCACACCGGTAGCGGGTGGATTTTCCCGGCGTTTTGCTGGTGGGTGCAGGGTTTCCCCAGCCGGTCCGACTTCCATTCAAGGCAAGAGAGGCGCTGGCGTTTGCCATGAATGGAAGTTGGGAGCCAGCTCCTTGGGTCGTCACCCCCGGGCGCTGGGGGGCACGGGCGGGATCGGGACCCCTGAACCATTCGGGGGTGCTGTTGTTGGAAGGATGGGCTTTGTAACCGGTGTGGGAAGGGCTGGAGGGCGGCGTGAAGCCGCGGATCGCTTTTCCATGGAAATAGCGTACAGCTGTGCCTGGCCGTCTTTGTGCGCGGCTCAGCGCTTGCTTCCACCCAGGGAGAAGTTGGGCTGCGTGATTTATTTGCTTGATTTCTTCTTTTCCCCAAAGCCCCC
>VZTO01017366.1:0-180071 GCA_013400615.1 Syrrhaptes paradoxus | reverse complement strand
TTTTTTTTTTTTTTCCTCCTTGTTAGCCTTTTGGTGCAGTTAATTTGGAATTATTTCCTTTAAAAGATAAAGATAAATGATTTTTCTGTTGAGAAGGGGCTGGCTGCCCAAGAGCCATAGTGCAGGACAAGGGAATCATTACTCAAAAAGAAAGAAAAACCCAAAAAACCCGGGGATTTGTGGTAGCACTTTAATTTGTGCACTTGACATTGCAGATTGGAACCAGATGCGGTGCTGGCTGGGGGAGGGGGGACACTGGTGGCAGTAGGTGGCGCAGTGAAGTTACCGCTCGAACCCATCACCTCTGCCAGCCTGGCTGCCAGCCAGCTCCCGGCTGAAATGTGGGAGAAGACCTGGGATCGCCCCTTCGGTTCTCCAAGGATGGTATTATTCATGCCAGCGCATCTTCAAACAGCCTCGCTCAATACCATCAGGATTTGCTTTCCCTTTGCCCGAGGACTGGCCCATCCCAGGGGAAAGGTTGTCCTGGATTTCATGGGTTTAGAACTAGTCCAGTTGTGAGCATCTAAACTCTGTGTGATGAACGTATCAGAGCACTGCTGGGCACCGATCAAACGATGCGCTTGAAAAAAAAAAAAAAGAGATAAACCTTCCCCCTGCCTTCCCCACTTTCCCCAAAGCCAGAACAATTAGAGTATGAAGCTGCGATGGATAAGCAACATTATAGTACACATGGGGAAACTGATTGCATTGACCGTGGGTTAATGAGTGCCTTACAAAATCATTTCTTATTGCTTGTTTTATGCCTTCGAATTACCTTCCTGAATAGCCTTAAAATTCATCTCACAGCAATTTTATACAATTATAATGGGAGAAGAGGAAGAATTACTCTTCCTTCCTGCTGCACTGCAAAACTAATAAAAGGGCTGTGGTCCCAGCCCTGGGAATCTTGCTGTCTGTATGATAGACTATAAGCTCATAATACGCAGCAGAACAAGGCGGTTCCCACACTCCAAGCACTTGTTGGCAGAGCTGTTTCGTCCCATTGTGTGAACAGATGTGATCTTTGACTAACATCACTGTGGTGCTGGACGTCCCCTACTTGGCTAGCAAAGCTGTCCTTTCACTGAAGTAGCCCGTTTCATGCACACAGGTCTGGTTTTACCATATCGTACAATGCAGCTTTGTTGTTACAGCTGTGGCCCTGCAAAGGAGCGCTTTGCCAACACAGTGTGTTGGTCTTCCTAAATTGTGGAGTGTGCTCCTTATGTAGGACTGCCTGGAATGAAGTGCCTGCATAATTCTGCAGTTAAGTATTTATCCAGAGCATCTATCTAGAATTTCAGGGCTTTGTTCTGTTTTGGTTTTTTATAAAAGAATATCAACAAAGTATTTCCATGATGCTCAGATGGAGAAGGCTGATGGATTGTCTTTGGAACCCCTTCATGTCTGCCCCACTGAAGGAGCTGATGTTTTTTGTCGTCTTCTCTTCTAGAACTGCTTGAGGAGGAGGGATGCAGGCCTGCTAAATCAGTTACAAGAGCTAGATAAGCAAATAAGTGATCTCCGCCTGGACGTGGAAAAAACAACAGATGAACACCTTGAGACAGACAGTCGTCCAAGTTCAGGTAAGGCAAATATTCAGCCTCCCTTGGTATGTAGCTCTCAGTACCTCAACAGTGAATGTCTCTAGCATGTTCACACTCTGATAATTAATGCCTCCTAGCAAAGTTCACCTACCACTGGAAAGGTTGCTGCTTGTAAACAGCATATTCAGAGGAGGATTTCAAGCTTAATTTGATTTTTAGAGTTTGGGATTTTTTTTTTTCCAAGGCCACCCACAAGTTAGTTCAAAAAAGTTCTAATTCTCCTGCATATTAGGAAGGAGGCTGCAGGAAAAATGGTGGCAGGAAGCAGCAGCAGCAGGAAGAAGATGTCAAAATTGATCTTACAGCCAGAAGGGAATATTGAATCAAACAATTTGATCCCCCATATATTGAATTTCATCCCATTCTAACTGTGCTGAAGCCAGTAAGTGGTATTTAACTATGGGGAACCTTTCCCAGAGGCTTCTAGGCTTGTTCTGAAGACACTAAAGAGTGGAGAATCAACCAGCTTGCAATTGTTAAAAAAACTGCTAATTTCTAATCTGAATTTTACTTGTTCCCATGCTGGTTTTTTATATGCTTTTCTCCCATAGACTAAGCTTTTTTCTAGTGCCCAGCTATTTCTCCTCTTGGAGGTGCTGTACAGTATAATTCCTGATTTTTTTTGATGAGCTCAACAGGTCAAGATGATTAAGTCCTTTGTTTTAAGGCATTTTTCCAAGATCTTAAATAGCTTTATGGCCCCTTTCCAATTTTTTAGCTTTGTTTTAAGCATGCTAGATTGAAGGACTAGGCATACCATTCCAATGTCTTTCTTACCAGTGCCGTATATTCTGCTGAAGTAATTTCCCTACTGCAGTTCATTAGTCTCTTTGTACATCCAACAATCTCATTAGCTTTTTTGGCCATATCATTAAGCTTGATTGAGCTGCTTTTCCATGCTGACTAAGTCCTTTCCAGGATTATTGTTTTCCAGGGTGCATCCCCGTTCTATAGACATGCCCTCCATCCCTTATTCCTAAATGTACAATTTAAATTTTGATTGCGGTATGTCACATTTTTTCCTGAGTATTCCCAATTTACCAGGAAATTAAATTTTCTATGTCTGCACATTATTTACCATTTTTCTTCTTTCATGTCATCCACAAATATTATATTTATCTCCAGAACTTTGAGAAAAATAATGGATGGCATTGGGCCATCCCACTTGGTAAAAATTTTGTAGTCAAGCAATAGCTGGAGAGTCTCTCTTGGAAGTGTAATACGCTGTTAAATGAGAGGGCTGTCAAACACAGTCTGGATCCTTCTTGCTAAAATCTGAAAACCTCTGTAAAGCTTAGAACCCCAGCCCCTGTAAAGGCTAAAAAAAAGTTCAAAATTTCATATGCTAAGTAAAGTTCTGCTTTTTCACTTTTTAAGTGCTTTAGTTTTAAATGGAATCCTTCATAGCAATAAGGACATTACTAAATTGTGCACTGCTTTTTGGGTGACTGAATGAAATCCCATAACTAATTGCCATTGACTAAGCCAACATAAACATGAGTTGGACTGCCTTTCTAGGGACACAAATGGTAACTTTGTGTAGACATAACTAATATAAAACCAAACTCTTATTTTTATAGGGTTTTATGAGCTGAGTGATGGAGCTTCTGGATCGCTCTCCAATTCATCTAACTCTGTCTTCAGTGAGTGTTTATCCAGTTGCCATTCTAGCACTTGCTTTTGCAGCCCTTTGGAGGCAACACTGAATATCTCAGATGGACGCCCTAAATCTGCAGGTATAGTAAAAGCAGGTCGAATACATCATACTCCAGGAGGTGGCTTTGGCTTTGGAAATCCTGCCTCAGGAGTATCTGGGTTGGATTAACCCTTCTTCCTTTCATTTGATGTATTGTGCTCTGAAAAGATTCCAGTGCCTATCACGTACATGGGTCATGAGGCAGGACCGTTTGCCCTCCACTAGTCCAGCCCCACGTGTGAATATGTCACTAAACACATGAAAATAACATGGGAAAATATGGCAGCTGCTCTACCCAGCAGAGGGCAGTGGTACCTATACACATAATCACATCAGTCGTCTAATTTCTGATGGTTTTTAGAGAAGGCTTTTCACTGAATAGAAGTAATTAAGGATACCTCAACAGCCATGTCTGTTAAAGTGACCGAGGAAGGAGCTGCAGGGTTTAGGAAGTCAGACTGCAGGTCAGTCTGTTTGTGGCAGTCATTGTGTCAGTTTTGATGGTCCTTAACCCCCAGGTGACCATGCTGAGTCCTGCATTTATATAGTAGGGACAAGCAGATATCATGAGCAGGGAAAAAGTATTTTGTCTCCTTGGCCGGAAGCTGTTGAATTTCCTTGGACACTAGGCTGAAGATGCAAACCTTAACGTGTGGGGTGGTTAAATAGGGAGGCCTTCTCTGTCTGTTGTCAGAAAGGACGCTTCAGTAGGACTGTTGTGATCAAGTTGCAGACATGCTCATTCAAAAGCCTTAGTTCATTCTGGGTTGTGAAGGATGCTTCTAATCATAGTACTTCCAGTTTCCATTCTGCTCTTTAAGGTTAGCTTATAGTGATTTGTTGTGAATCAAGGACAATAATTNTTCAAAGCCTGCCTGGATGCGTTCCTGTGCGATCTGATCTGGGTGTTCCTGCTCCGGCAGGGGGATTGGACTAGATGATCTTTCGAGGTCCCTTCCAATCCCTAACATTCTGTGATTCTGTGATTCTGTGATATGATTCTATGTTCCTCTTATTCTGAAGTGGGAAAATACAGCCCAGGATACATTTATTCTGAGATGCTAAGAAGTCATCTATGTTATCCTTCGAGCAGCTTGAGGTAATCTAATGCTCCACATTGTAAGCTATATGTGATCTACATCAGCCATACATAAAAAGAACATACACAAGGAATTCCAGCTGATTGCATTGCTGGTTTTATTCTGTATACATCATGAGAATTAAAACTCTCATTATTCCTACCTTTTCACGTTTTCGAGATGAAATTTCACAAACTGGCATGTTTCAAATGAGTCTTTTTGACAGCATTTCCTGACTCCGACACAGAATTTAGGAAATGTGGGAAAACCATGCCATGATCTGGAGGAAGTTCATGCTCCTAACTTCCCTGTTCTTCCTCTGCTGCTCATGCAGGAATGCCATCTCTATCAGCTAATTTCATCAACGTCTGTGAGACCTCTTTTGAAATAAGCCTTAGATAAGTGATGAGCACTGAGCATTCCAATTTGAGTACCCTGCCTGAAGTTTCTAGCCCAAGGGTAGGAAACAGGACTGACAGTGATCTGGAAGGATCATTTAGATTGTACCCCTACCCAAGCAGACAAGGGCAACATAAGCTTAAGAAAATAATAATTGGGTGTTTGGATTGAAGACCTGCTCCTAAGGTTGCTTACCTCCTAAGTAAGTGCCTTAGCCATTAAATCTGACTCATGCATCTTGAAACGCACTGGATTTCTCTTACAGAACTCACTTTGCAGAGCCAAGGCTAGGATGTCAGCTGGATTGACCTGCACTCCTTCTACTTGTGTGGAAAGATGAGCTTGTTTCCCATTCTTTAACCCTTTATTGCTCAAAAGTAGCATCTGTTATTAGCATTATTATAATTAGAAGATAATTATGATTATAATAATAGTAGTAATTATAATAATAACAACAACAAAATTAAATCTGGATTTTTTTTGACCCAAGATAAGCGTGAAAAAAATCTGGAAGAGTAATTTGTCAATAAGCTGAAAGAATTCATTGGACTCTCATCTGTATTTTTTATGGTTCCCTTTGGATTTAGCAAAATAAAATATAAAATTGATATATACTGAGGCCCGCAGGGAGTTTTAGAGGTGCCTGTGTAGCATATAAACAGAAGAGTGGCTTGGAAGTAAAATAGGAAGCTGTTAGCAACCTATGCACAGGTTTGAAACCAAAATAAATGTTCTCTTTAGGGTTGTAATTTTAATTTTTTAAAGCATGTAGTCAGGCCAAATCCTATGTAGATACAGTTACAGAGAGACCCACAGAAGAATAGTGCTGCTTTTATATCGCTTAAACGCCATCCCTGGTTGCAAGGTTTCTGCTGCTTGAGCAGTGCTGCTATTGTATCAACATTGCATCGTACGTGTCAATGAGACCGGAGTCCCTGATGGCTTGTGAAAAGCGTAGCAGAACTGTCCCTGGCAGGCTCTCTAAACTGTTTTAAAATGCCTTTCAGATCTCATAGGCTGGATGGACTATAATAAGGAAGGCCAGCATGAGGACCAGACCGCAGGCTCTGTCTGTCGCTCTTTGTCCACACCGCACTCAAATTCCCTCGATGTCGTTGCAGATGTACATCCAAAGTACCAGTGCGATCTGGTGTCTAAAAACGGGAACGATGTCTACCGGTACCCCAGCCCACTCCATGCAGTAGCTGTGCAGAGTCCCATGTTTCTTCTCCCCGTGACTGAAAACCCCCAGCGAGAAGAGGAGAGGCTTGGTTGTGATATTAGCGATGTTTGTGCCGGATCCGAGACGGAGTCTGGAAAATCCGCCAACACCTTTGTCCCGCAAAGCTCCTGGCCAGCGCCGTGCCCTTCCACCAGCAAGAGGATAGACGGTTATATCTTAAGCCTGGTTCAGAAAAAGACCCATGCGGTAAGGACTAACAAGCCAAGGACGAGTCTCAACACCGATCCCACCAAAGGGATCTTGAGGCATGGAAGCATGTGTGTCAGGCAACCTGCGGGTGTGGTGGCTCACGGTAATGTCGTGAACCTGAAGAGCTCCAAGCAAGCGTGCTTGCCTTCTGGTGGGACCACCGCTCTGGACCACGTGGCACCTTCTCCGTTAAAGCAGAGGCTGAGGGAGCCGGCTGGCGAGCAGCTGGAGAGTAGGAAGGCACCTTTGCCAGCATCTTTCCCACCTGGCACGGCAAATGAACTTCAGAGCAAGCACCTGCCACGGGGTGTGAAACCAACACCTCCAGAGCTCAACCGCAATGCAGTGGCCGCAGCAGGGGACGTCCCCAAGGAGAATGGCCAGCTCTTTGCCGCATCTCCCAAAGAGAGCCCAGGGAAGACTGTGGTGCTGCAGCCAGAGAACAGGGTGAGCCAGCCTCCCAAAAAAGTCCTGCTGAAGAGCAGCTTGCAGGCAGCTCGCTCCTCATCGCCTGCCGTCGAGGAGAGGCCTGCGCTGGATTTCAAAAGCGAGGGTTCTTCCTCCCAGAGCCTGGATGATGGGTTGCTGGTGAACGCCCAGTACATACCGGCCCAGCAGCAAAGCGTGAAGCTTCACAAAGGCACTCGAAACGTCAAGATTTTGAAAAGCTCTGCTCTGAAACACAGGCCCCACCTTGCCAACGGGCTGGAAAATGGTACGCAGACTTTGAGGGAGAAAACCAAGCCGGCTGGCAAGAAGTGCCGTTTTCCCGAGGAGTTGGATACAAATAAGAAACTGAAAAAACCCTCCTCACGGGGGAAGAGAGGCAGTGGCTTGCAGCCGGAGTCGGGTCTCCAGAGTCGGCAGGCTGGCCTGCACAAATCCACCATCCGATCCCATGGGCATGGCCGAGAGGTCGTGGTGGCCAAGCCTAAACACAAGCGGGCCGACTACCGCCGGTGGAAGTCATCGGCGGAGATTTCCTACGAGGAAGCCCTGCGGAGGGCGAGGAGAAACCGACGGGAAGGTGTGGGGGTCTACTCGCAAGTACCCCTGCCCTACGTCAGCCCGTACGCCTACGTGGCCAGCGACTCGGAGTACTCGGCGGAATGCGAGTCCTTGTTCCACTCCACCGTGGTGGACACGAGCGAGGACGAGCAGAGCAACTACACGACGAACTGCTTTGGAGACAGCGAGTCGAGCCTGAGCGAGGTGGAGTTCGTAGGGGAGAGCACAACCACCAGTGACTCTGATGAGAGCGGGGGACTTATTTGGTCTCAGTTTGTCCAGACGCTCCCCATCCAAACGGTTACGGCGCCAGAGCTGCATGAAAATGCGGCGAAGGCCTTTGTCAAAATCAAAGCCTCCCATAACCTCAAGAAGAAAATCCTCCGCTTTCGGTCGGGCTCCCTGAAGCTCATGACAACTGTCTAGTGAGCTGGCTTGGTGGAATGTATCTGCTTCTGCTTTTGGAAGCAAGGTGCTTTTGTGTACATATTTCCACAGATTTTTTTTTTTATATACAAATATTTAAAACTTAAGGTAAATTATGTCACTTGTCTTCAGAACTTGGGTGGATACTAGTGCCTTTTACGTGGAAATAAAAGACCATTATACTCATTTAAAAAAAAAAAAAACCAAAACAAACCAACAACATAACACTGCCATTTCAGTGGTGAACAGCCTCCAGTGCATGGTGTCAGAAGGCTTTGAAAAAAGGCTAAATGTTTCTGGGAATGGATCTTCCTTGCCTAGTTTTTCCAGTTCTGGGTCTTATACAGGATATCGACAGCTTAAAGTCATATGTTTTTAGGGGGTAAGGGGGAGGGAGTGGGGGTGGTCTTCATGTTTTCTCTTGTCCCTTTCTGCTGTTCCTGTTGCCACATCTTGAACTTCTTCCTCCTGGTAGTCTGGCCTGTTTTTCTTTTTTTTTTTCTTTTCTTTTCTTGTTGATTCTCTTCTTGAAACTCACCCCTGTCCTCCCCCAGCCTTCCCCCACCAGGAAGGAGCTCCTGTTCAATCTCTCTCCAAGGTTAAGTTGCCTTCTCTGGAACACAGTCTCCTGGGAGTCCCGCTGCGGACGGCGGTGGTGTTCAGAGAAAACTGTTGGAGGGGCTGACCAAGGCTTAGTAACTTCAGTATATTGTGTAAAACTGCTTTTGAAAAACTAAAAAAAAGCCCATATGCATGTCACGTGCATGAGTATCAGTAGTTTTAATATTCCTGTTGATGTCCAATTTACTGTACATCATCAATGGCTGTTTTTATATATATATATATCATTGTGTAAATTAATATAACACATCATATGCTGTAATAAACAGTCTGTTTTAATACTTTTTTAAAGTCTGTTACATTGATGCAGACCCAATCAATGGTTTTATATTGGTGTTGTCACCACTTAGCTGTCTCTGATGTGACCCGTTAGCGTTCCTTGCATTTAGCCATGCAGGAAACAGAGCAAGTTCAAAATGTTTCTGTGGATGTGACTGGTGCTTTGAGGGAACTGGGTTATCACGGCTCCTCTTGTTCTTCCTGTCGCTTGCATTTTTTTTAAGGGGAAGGTGGGATTTAGGAGCTGAGAGGCATCTTCAGGTTGTTGCTTATGGGCAGCTCATGTTGCAGAGCAGATGGAAATGTCATATTAATCCTCCTGGCTGTCAGGGTGCTCACAGACTTTGGTTGGTACAACACAGGGGCAGATGGTAGGTTTCTCTAACCAAATAGATCTGTGTAACATAACAGGTGTCCCTCTGAAACGTCCGGTAAATGAATCTCCAAGAGCTGTGTGCACTAGGAGCTGGGCTGGGTGGAGGAGAGCACTGCTTCCCTTCAGAGAGATGGCTTTGGAGCTGCCTGGTGAGAAGGCTGGAGGTTTATGGCAGAGACTGGGTCGGTTTCTGCAGGTTCATCTGCTCTGGCATCTGTAAAGCAGTGGACATTCAACTGGCATGAATGCTGTGGCTGGTGTGAATTTCAGGGATGTGTGTACAGCCTGGCCATTCCATAGCAAGATCTGCTGAGCAGATACCTTCCTTTGTTGTTCCTCTGTGTCCTTCCTGCTGTCACCCACCTGAAAAGTAGAGCAGGTTCTTTTTTTCTCAGGTTTCCTTGCATTGCAAATGTAGGAAGGAGAGATCCATCCAAAACTGAATGTCTCTGGGAGCAACTTCTGTGACAGTGTTAACCCTTTTTCTAAGTAAGTGGCAGATTTTATTTTTTTTAATCTGCAGTGTAGTAAATCCCTACTTATGTCTCTCTCATATTATTTTTTTTCCCTTTTTTAAATAGAGGAATGTCTATTTCTATAAGGGATCTTGCAGTATGGTCACAAGGTTCTGGATTCAGTGACCCAGAAAGTCCTTGCACTTCCATGATACAGGAAAAAGTGTAACCCATCTTGTCTGGTCATAACTCTCCCCTTGCTTTACACATGGAAGGGCAGCTTGTATATGTATATATATCTATAAAAATGTTATATATTGATATAGAATAATTCATTCAGAAATTACTGGGCAATTGCTGCCACTGCAGAGAGGGGAGAGAAGTAATGTTTGTTATTAAACATGGCATTAGTGAGGCTAAGCAGCAGCTTAATGCATTGCCTTTAATAACCGATGTGTGTTACATCAAACAAAGGGAATGTCAAGAAGCTTGTCAAAGCTAGTAGTTTCTCTCCTAGAATATCTCTTAATCATGCCACAAAGTCTGTCTTTGAGCAAGAAAAGCACGTGCAAATCCCTGTAAATCTCCTCAAAGGTGCAGCAGAGAGGATCTGCAGACGTGCACTCGGTCTCTCTGGCTGTAAAGGGGCCACTGGTGAGAAGACAAACTGACCAGTGGCTTTGGGATGATGAGTTTTTAATTGCAGTGCTACAGCAGATTGTCTCGTACCGGGTGAGGGAGGCTGGTTTTCTAAAGTGAGCTGCTGAATAGTTTCTTTTTAGATAATTGAGTAGGAAAAAAGAAAAAAAGAAAATAGCCACCTAAATATCAGTAAGACTGTATCAGCTGCAATGACTGTATTCTCTGGTACTCTTGCTGAATAGCTTAATACCAGACGGGGAAATGGGCTGATGCTATCTCTGTCTTAATTGCATCCCAGTCTTTTCAGTTTGGGGAAGGAATTTTCCTTTTCTTACACGATTTAGGTAAGCATCCAGAATTGTTAGCAGGCCTAGGGTTTTCTCTTTAGATTCCCCTCCTCCTTCTCCCCCTCCCCTCCTTCTTTTTTTTTAAATGAAAGATCTTACAGTGCTGGAAAAGTACTTGATATGGTCCCAATACACAACACACATTCTCTTCTCTGGTTCTGATTTTGCAAACTTGTATATGTATACAAGTTTTTGCAATGTTAGATTGAAAAACATCTGCTAATCTTGGAGACCAGTTAAATATCTGGCACTTCGTTAAGCTACCTGGCTTTCCAGCTCCACAGCCTTGAGACCTTGCCAGTGTATTTTTCATAATGTTCACGTTTTAATTATCCCCGGTGTTTATGGTAGTCTTTGGAAGTTTGAAGCAGGAACATTTCTCTTCGTTGCACTGGGACCTATTTCAAGCTGGGGCAGGTTGTGGCGGGGAGATTTGGGATTAGTTGCCCCTCTGTTCTGTATATAATGGAGTGCAGGGACAGACAGAAGCATTTGCTTAACATAAAGAGCAAGAGCAGACCCCGTTAGCTGGATTCCTCACCATTCAGGTTATACCGTGTCGCTGCACTTCTCTAAAGCACCATTTCTCCCAGTGCAGGCATTGCCATCGTGCACGCTCTGAGCTGCTGTTATTTGAAGGGGAATGAGCGTGTTGCTGGGCTGTCTGCCTTCCAGCAGGCTTTTGGGTCTTGGCTTCTGCTCCCTAACCCCAAGCACCAGCTGTGGGTCAGCGGATCCAGAAGCAAGCCATGTCTGGTGTGTGCGGGGTCAGAGAGAGGCCCTGGCATTGCGCCGAGACATCCCGACTGCGTGCGGCCCCTGTTGTGGGTATCACGCTTGTCATGAGAAATTCGACCTGGTGCAAGGATCTGGACAGCTGGGTCTGAAGGCGAGTGGCACCGGAGAGCCCCATAAATGGAGTGGTCTGATCCTGATCCCTCTGTATGCCCAGGACATAGCACAATCCTGGCTCGCAGAGCGCCTGTAGGTCCCAGTCCGTTGCAGCTTTCCCTCTCCTGGGGCGTCAGAGGGAATCTGTCCATCCCTTCTGAGCTTTCCAGTTTTCTTCTGGCTTGGGGTTCATCCTGGGTAAGGACTGACAGCAGACTCCCCACACCAGCGTCCTGTGCTGTCACTAACCCCAAATCTACCTGTTGGCTCAGAGAAAGGTCCTGCGCTCCTCAGGTGGCAGCCAGCAAAGCCATCCCTGAGGGACCTGCGTCCCTTTCTGCCACCAAAGGCAGTGAAGGCTGTTAGCTGTGACCGTGACTCACCACGCTGGGCACAGCTCTCCCTCAGCATGTGATTTTTCCCACAGGAGGGAACAAGGACATGAACATTCTGAGGAAGCAAAGAAGCTGGTAAAGAGGTTTTAAATAGCTAACTGCAGCATCTAGTGTGTACCTCTGGAGCAGCCAACAATAATACACAAAACTGAGCTGCTGGTACAAAAAACTGAACCGTTCTCAACTCTTTGAATGTCCTGTGCACAGTGCGGAGAGGACACAGAGACTGCAGACCAGTGGAGACAATTCATAAACCCCAGGTCTGTCTTTCAAACTTGCTTTTCTCCTGAATTCCTCTGAACCTCTGAGGGATTGTGTTGGGGCTCCTTGCATGGCGTGATGTTTCTTTCTCTGACTCAACATTATAGATGGAGCACTGTGGTGAGATACAATTGCTCTGGGGTTTAAAAAATTTGACGCTAGAATGAGAGGAGACGTATGGAAACACGTGGGAGATCTTTTTAAAAGGGATAATAGTGCTTTTTTACACAGCAGGGAATTTGCTGCCACAGGAAATGGCGAGGCAGGTATAACAAGGGGTAACGGGTATAAGCTGAAAGAAGGTAGATTTAGACTAGATGTTAGGAAGAAATTTTTCACTGTGCGGGTGTTGAGGCAGTGGCCCAGGCTGCCCAGNTAGGTAAGCATCCAGAATTGTTAGCAGGCCTAGGGTTTTCTCTTTAGATTCCCCTCCTCCTTCTCCCCCTCCCCTCCTTCTTTTTTTTTAAATGAAAGATCTTACAGTGCTGGAAAAGTACTTGATATGGTCCCAATACACAACACACATTCTCTTCTCTGGTTCTGATTTAGGAAACACATCTACGTTAGCAAGTTTTTGCAATGTTAGATTGAAAAACATCTGCTAATCTTGGAGACCAGTTAAATATCTGGCACTTCGTTAAGCTACCTGGCTTTCCAGCTCCACAGCCTTGAGACCTTGCCAGTGTATTTTTCATAATGTTCACGTTTTAATTATCCCCGGTGTTTATGGTAGTCTTTGGAAGTTTGAAGCAGGAACATTTCTCTTCGTTGCACTGGGACCTATTTCAAGCTGGGGCAGGTTGTGGCGGGGAGATTTGGGATTAGTTGCCCCTCTGTTCTGTATATAATGGAGTGCAGGGACAGACAGAAGCATTTGCTTAACATAAAGAGCAAGAGCAGACCCCGTTAGCTGGATTCCTCACCATTCAGGTTATACCGTGTCGCTGCACTTCTCTAAAGCACCATTTCTCCCAGTGCAGGCATTGCCATCGTGCACGCTCTGAGCTGCTGTTATTTGAAGGGGAATGAGCGTGTTGCTGGGCTGTCTGCCTTCCAGCAGGCTTTTGGGTCTTGGCTTCTGCTCCCTAACCCCAGGTACCAGCTGTGGGTCAGCGGATCCCGAAGCAAGCCATGTCTGGTGTGTGCGGGGTCAGAGAGAGGCCCTGGCATTGCGCCGAGACATCCCGACTGCGTGCGGCCCCTGTTGTGGGTATCACGCTTGTCGTGAGAAATTCGACATGGTGCAAGGATCTGGACAGCTGGGTCTGAAGGCGAGGGCACCGGAGAGCCCCATAAATGGAGTGGTCTGATCCTGATCCCTCTGTATGCCCAGGACATAGCACAATCCTGGCTCGCAGAGCGCCTGTAGGTCCCAGTCCGTTGCAGCTTTCCCTCTCCTGGGGCGTCAGAGGGAATCTGTCCATCCCTTCTGAGCTTTCCAGTTTTCTTCTGGCTTGGGGTTCATCCTGGGTAAGGACTGACAGCAGACTCCCCACACCAGCGTCCTGTGCTGTCACTAACCCCAAATCTACCTGTTGGCTCAGAGAAAGGTCCTGCGCTCCTCAGGTGGCAGCCAGCAAAGCCATCCCTGAGGGACCTGCGTCCCTTTCTGCCACCAAAGGCAGTGAAGGCTGTTAGCTGTGACCGTGACTCACCACGCTGGGCACAGCTCTCCCTCAGCATGTGATTTTTCCCACAGGAGGGAACAAGGACATGAACATTCTGAGGAAGCAAAGAAGCTGGTAAAGAGGTTTTAAATAGCTAACTGCAGCATCTAGTGTGTACCTCTGGAGCAGCCAACAATAATACACAAAACTGAGCTGCTGGTACAAAAAACTGAACCGTTCTCAACTCTTTGAATGTCCTGTGCACAGTGCGGAGAGGACACAGAGACTGCAGACCAGTGGAGACAATTCATAAACCCCAGGTCTGTCTTTCAAACTTGCTTTTCTCCTGAATTCCTCTGAACCTCTGAGGGATTGTGTTGGGGCTCCTTGCATGGCGTGATGTTTCTTTCTCTGACTCAACATTATAGATGGAGCACTGTGGTGAGATACAATTGCTCTGGGGTTTACAAAATTTGACGCTAGAATGAGAGGAGACGTATGGAAACACGTGGGAGATCTTTTTAAAAGGGATAATAGTGCTTTTTTACACAGCAGGGAATTTGCTGCCACAGGAAATGGCGAGGCAGGTATAACAAGGGGTAACGGGTATAAGCTGAAAGAAGGTAGATTTAGACTAGATGTTAGGAAGAAATTTTTCACTGTGCGGGTGTTGAGGCAGTGGCCCAGGCTGCCCAGAGAAGCTGTGGATGCCCCATCCCTGGAGGGGTTCAAGGCCAGGCTGGATGAGGCTTTGGGCAACCTGGGCTAGTGGGAGGTGTCCCTGCCCATGGCAGGGGGGTGGAACTGGATGATCTTTCAGGTCCTTTCCGACCCAAAACATTGTATGAGTTTATGATTCTATGATAATACCAGCAAGTTCAAAGGGGTTAGGGAAGGATGTGGGGTCTACCATCCCCAGTCAATGACTGCGGATGCTGGGAAGAGTGGAAGGTGAATGGACTGCAAATAGTGGCCAGGTTTGCATGCTTCCCCAAAAGATTGTCTTTCCCTGCAACTGCTGAAGCACTGTTAGCTGGAGGAGATGCACCATCCTGCTGACCTAGCAGACCGTGTCCTGTATTCCTCTGATCTTGGTGCAGCTGATGGGAGTTGGCTATGCAATTGCTTTTCCTCACTCCTTATTAGTCTTTTGTCCTCCCAAGTGCCGCTGAAGATGAGTTTTGCATTGCTTTGCCAAGAAGTTCACTTTGCACACTCAGCTGATGGTGGCATGTATTTATTCAAACTACGGATGTGTTTTGCTGGTCACTCTTGTCCTATGGCAGAATAATTCCATCCACCCTCTCACACAGGCTCTCTGTGTCACAGTCCTCTCTTATGGTGACCATTGTCCCCGTGTAATGCAAACACTGTTCTGGACATAGTCCATATGGACATCATAGTCAAGGCCAGGCTGGATGAGGCTTTGAGCAACCTGGTCTAGTGGAAGGTGTCCCTGTCCATGGCAGCGGGTTGGGACTAGACAATCTTTAAGGTTCCTTCCAACCGAAACCATTCTATGATTAGTCTACCATGGGAGCCACTCTTGGGCAGCAACTTTACATCCTACAGTTACTTCCAAGCTAGAGGAAAAGTTGATGGCCTCAAAACCAAACGAACCATCCTAGTGACAGGGTGTATCTTGTGCAACCCTGCCTTGAGACTTTGCTGTCCTTGGAGAGTTTTGATCTCCCTCTGACTGTGTCTACATCTGTGCTTTTGTTTGGAGGAACAGAGCAGTCTGGAAGCGAGTCTTGTGGTTGTCTCCACTTACTGCGTGGTGGTTTGGACAGCAGAGCGGTTTTGATGCACACTAGCTATATGCCTTTGGAATCACTGGCTCTTTAGAATAGCTTCCAGTCAAAAAATGTGGACAAATTTAGTCCAAATGGCATTGGGGACCAGACTAAATCTCTGCTGAAGTAAACACCTGATCTGTGCACATTGTACTTGTGGGGACCTCAGTTTGGATCTGCTCCTTTCGTGCTAAATGACTTGTTAATGTAAACAGCCTTTCTCTCAGTTCATGGTCTTTGTTTCCATGATGTATTCCTTTCAGATCAATAAAGTATATTAACATTAATAGTTTGATTTCACTGAGCCAAACTCTGGGAATCTGGCTTTTGTTCTTTTTAAAGGAGTTGGAGTAGAAAGTCCTAGGGACTAAGATTTTAATGACAATACTAAAGGAAAATCTATGTGATTTGGACTCTGACCTTGTGATGTAATGGCTTTGCAAGCAAATTAAGTGTTTTCTCCCCAAAAAAGGTTCAAGTCTTCTGCGGTCAAGGGCAGGAAGCTGGAAAACTTGCAACCTGTTGAAAAATATGTTCCCTGTGTCTCCCTTGCACTCTGCGAGCCTCGTGTCTTCAGAAATGAGATTTTCATGAGGAGGAGGGGAAGCATGAGGTACTGGGAGGAGAAGGACCTAATCAATCTTACTCTCTGAAATACGAATGCAGCAAGTGTTTAAGCGTGTGATTAAGCCCATTCTTACTCAGCGAAGCATTTCAGCACATGCTTCGGGTACTTGGCGGCTGGGGTGAATTAAGCACATGCTCAGGAATGCTGGTGGATCAAGGTCTCTGAGCTTGTCTTTGCAAGCATCCTGTGTCTGTTTGTACAAGCTGTCCCCGTGGCTTCTCCTGGCTAACGCTGGAAAGGTTCCCTGCTCTCCCTTAAGAGCAGGTGAAGCTTGATTCAAACTGTTCATGTGAAATTTGGGAGAAGCAGCATCTTGAGTCTGTGCTTTAAGCAGTATTAGAAAGAAATGCTTTAAAAGAAGAGATGCATTTGTTGTTTGTTGTATTTGAGGACACTGAACTAAAAACACTTAGAGATATATAAAAGTGAATGTGTTTGTACTCTCTATCCATAGCAGGACTTTGGGAATTGCACTCGGGAAGAGATAAAATGACACTTTCTACATTCTCTGCCTTCCCTTGGATGTCCAGGTGGAGTGGGGAGAATGATGCAGGCACAGGTACCAAGCCTGTAGGGCCAGGAGCACCACCCGTTCATGTGCCTGGCTAATCCTACTTGAATCCCAGTTTCAAGCAGTGGGATTAGCAAAACAGTGGGATCTCTGGGCTACCCAGAGCTGGAGAACAGAGCTAGGAAGTGTAGAGAGGGGTCATTGCCTGGCTTGAAGGAAAGCTGCAGTTTGACTGAGCAAACAGTAGAGGCAAGGGAAGGGTTAAAAGGCTGTCTTCTCTTCCCAGACACGTTATTTACAGTGGGTTGGTTTCCTTTTGGAAGGGCCTGCTGTAAAAGGAGACTTTCCCAGCGTTTCTGCGGGTTAGACCTATATCACATTACAGTTTTCTTTCCTGGACTTTTGACTGACACGATTTCCTGAAGTTGCTCTTCTCTTGGGAAGGTGAACTCAGGAAAAAGGAGGAGTTTGCTAAAAAATCCAGAGCTTTGGAAGGCAAAATCACAGCGATGGCCTTTTCTTTCTAGACATAAGGTCAGTCCCCAGTGCTGTGTCATGCTCTGTGTCTCCCAGTGCGGGGCAAGGGCTGGGAAAGGAGTGGGAGAGGAAATCCATCAAGTCTGATAAGAGAGCAGTCGGTAAATCCTGTTGGAGCAGCTTGCAAAGGTGATAGCACCGACCACAGAAGCGGTGCCCGACTGCGTCATGCGAGCATCCATCTCACCCCGTGGCCAATGAGGTCAAGGGCAGAGCTGGCTATGACCTGGATATCCTGATCTCTGCTATTGCTTAAGCCACCTTCATGCCTCCAGGCCACAGCAGACAGCGTATTCATCCTGGTAAGTGTTTCCTTTAATGCTTTTTTCTTCTTCTTAATGAAATAAATTGTGGCTTGGCATTAAAGCACAAGCGTTGGATGAAACCGAACTTCTGGCTTGTTTCTCCTGTCAAGCACCTCATGACAGCGTTTTCCTTGATGTTCAGTTGCTTGGAAGGAAGAGAAACTATCCCCTTCTCATCTGCAGCATATCCATGTTTTACAGGTGTCTTCTGAGTGGCTTGTATGGAACAACACATGGCAACGCGCTGCTCTCTTCAACACTGTGTAGGACATCCTGGAGCAACCCTGTATCTGCACAATCCACAGCTACCCCAAGATATTTTTTCTGGCAGGGATATTGGGACTGGGAGGTTTGGGTCTGACTTATCCCACCTGAAACCCATCAGTGCTTAGGGTGAGGATGCTCCTGCAGGGAGAGGAGGAAGCACACTCAGAAATGTTTATTATTCCTGTTAAATCACAAGCTCCCTTTCTTTCCTCTCCCCTTCCCTGCCATGGAGATAGTGATCTCTGCTGTGGTCCCTACTGCTGGCTTTTTCCTCTGTTGATCTATGGTAAGACTTGTTGCCCTTGAAGGGTTGTTTAGCCCTGAGAGAGGCTTTTATTGCTGAACCATTGACTTTGCCACTGAAGCAGGATGGTTTAACTTCCATCTTCTGTCCTGTTGACTCTCATCTGAAGTCACCCAGCTGTAAGGGTGTTCTTCAGACCACAGCACATATGTCTTTGGTCTAAGTAAAGTTTGTGGATCCATTACAAAAATATGAAAAAAGTAATGAATTTCATATTCGGGGAGAAAAAGCTGAATGGAGAGCTGGGTTTTCTTTCTGTTGTGTTCCCCCCTCTTTTATTACCATCTCAACACAGGTATCATGATATGGACAGGAAAAACAGCAAAAGAAGTGAAAATAACACATCACCATCCCTACTGTGTAGCAGAGAGCCAATGCTTTGCATGGGGGCAGGAAACAAAAGGCCCTTTGACCTGCCAAAGGGTCCTCACTGATATTAATCTAAAACCCCAAATAATTTACTGATCTACCCTTTCGATGGGGAGCAAAATGGACAAATGGGAGCTGTGAAGGTGAGCAAAATGCTAGAAACTGATTCCTCAGGCTGCTGGATCCACTCTTGTTCGTGTTGATTGATTCTTAGGCTGTTTTCTCGGTGGTCAGGGCTGCTTTCAGAAACCACTTAATGGTGCACTGATGAAAAGGCCGATTTTGTGAGTAAACATCCTAATAAGCAAGTCCTGACAGATGGTTTGTTGCTCCAGCCCCACATAGCCCTACAGCTGGTGTCCGTGTCTCCCACAGATGTTTCCCAGGAGAACTTCCCCACAGCGTGTGCGGGAGCTCGCCCCTTTCACAGGATGCCCAAGGAAGAGCATCCCAGGGAAGAGCCTCGACGCTTGCTCGACACATTGCAGGTATGTCTTTGGGAACAACACAGACTTCTGGAGACATGTTTCTCATAGTGTAGATAAAACTGTTCTGTGATTCTAAAATTAGGCTCCCAGTGGAGCCTGTTGGTGACTGAAGTAAGCAAAGGTGTCTGTGCACAGCAGCTGCTGCAGATATCTCTTGGTCCATGGGCAGTGAGAAATGTCCAGTGTTACACAAAGCAGAACAAGAAACCTCTTGTATGCTTTAAGTATCCTTCAGTCCCTTTTGGTTTGGTGTTGCCTTATCTTAGTCTCTTCAAAATCTATCTCCTATATTTTCTAGGAAGTCATAGAACATATGTCATCTAGGCAGGGATTTTTCCAAGTGAATCTTTTCCTTTTCCCCCATTTCCTTTGTCTGTGAGTCTGATGAACTGCTCTGAGCCCCGGGGTCAGCCCACGACGCTGCAATCACTGGCTATATCAGGTTTGTAGTCCTCAGGCAGATCAAGTATTTCCATTAGAAGCTGATAGATAAATTACAGAGATTTTACCTCGTTCTCCTCCCTTGGGGAGCTCATGGAACTGTAAGATAGTTTGTATCATCTGCCTTCCACACTAGGCAATTTAGATTTGACCGATTTGTGTATCCCCACCGTGTTTCTGGTGGGCTGTACAGGATGTACAGCTCTCTGCGCCCCACCTGAGAGCGGCTGAGCCAGGGCTGATGTGCAGAGGCTGCAGTGAGGGTCTCTGCTAGGAATGGGTTTAAAAAGATGATTCTGTTATGGGGGAAAAGTTTAGTTTGGATGAAATTAGGCTGAATTCCCTCTGTGGAGCAAAAGACAACCAGGTAGAAATTCTGCAAAAGGAAATAGTGCACCAGCTGGCACGATGGGTTATCTCAAAAGAGGTGTTCTCTGGAGCACTGAGCCTCACAGCTTGGTTTCATGGGCTCTCCATGTGTGGATGCTCTTGTGTTTCTTCCCTGAGACGGTCTAACATCTGGGACACCCCAAACTGAGAAGTGTGGGAGCAGTGAAATCCCCTCTTGTGAAGCAGGCTATCTGACAGCAGGCAGCCCCAGGGCCCTGGAAACCTGAATGGTGGAGGAACCAGATGGGTGACCAGGCAGGAAACTCAGCAGGTTTCTGATGTTTGGAGCCCTGTGTGAGTTTCATGGGAACCTGGGCAAAATTGACTCACCTTCTTGAGATTTTGCTGAATTGGTGAATTCCTCTGAAATGCTGTTTTGCCTGAAACCTTCTGAGCAGGTGCAGTATCTTCAGCTATCTTTTGAAGATGGAGACAATGCGTTCCCCTGCGCTTTGCCACGTGGGTCTGCTGGGAATCAAAGAAGCACTCGTCTTTGCTATTGAGCCTCTGCCAGCATTCACACTCTTGAAGCAGTGTCAAGGAGGAAGGGTACGGGAACTTGGCAGTGATGAGCGAAGGATGCTGGCAGGTTATTCCGATCCTTAGAAAATCATTGTGTTCTCCTCATTACACTATACCTCATCCACCTACTCCGTCTTGCCCTATAGACTATAAATTCTCCATATTAAATTAACTCCCCAAGTTCTCTATTTGTTTTCACAGCCTCTAGCTGAGTTTCCTAGGTGCTACCCTAATATAAACAGTAATAAAGGCAGCTCTGTCCTGCTGCAAACCACTTCTGAGGATGTTCCCTCTAATTCTCTTCCTTGTTTAGCGTTGGATCATTAAAAGGCATGAGGTGGTTAATTGGAGGCTTACAGCTTTTGTGACTGATGCAAACCAGAGTGTGTGTGTAATTGCTCGCTGCAAACGCTCAGGTGAAGGCTTGAAAAGCAAAAGGGGGAGGACGCAGATGGCCACGAGCAGAAGGTTCCCTCCAAAAGGTCACAGGGAAAGGTTAGTGATAGGGTTGCCCCGAAGCTGGGAAAAAGAACCTAATACCTGGACAACTGGTGAAGAGCCTGGCTAGACCAGGGCTTTGTTCCCCAAAGGGGGCTGCCGCTGCGGCAGAGACTCCTACATCAAAGCTCTCCTAACAAAACACAGCCGAGATCGGTATCACCCAGCCTGTGGCACTGGCGGGAAATGGATTGGTTGACAAGTCGGAGGCCCTTTCTGGGCAGATGGCTGGGTAGGAGTCACCGGCTGCTTGCAAAATCTCCGAACCAGCCTTTAATCTGCGTGTGATACTGTATGTTTTAGCGAGCATCTAGATGTTTATCTCAGCTGCATTAGTCACTAGGAGAGTCTGCTCTCAACCTTTTTCTCTTCCGTACCTTGGCTGCAGGCTTCTTTCCCCAGTTTTTGGAAAAAATGTGAGCTGAATGCTGTAGGATTCGTTGGGCTTTTTGTAATTTTGACAGGGAAATATAACAGGGACAGGTTTTCTTGGGAATACTCTGCAGAGCATATTTAGCGCTGCGACTTTACATGTGCTGTGATGGACTTTCAGAGCCTTGCTGGGGGAGCCGGGGGTCTGAAAAGTTTTACACGCTCCTAAACAAATAGCTCTGTCTTGAAGCCCATTAAAATAACAACTACAAAGCTGCAGCTTCTCCCAACCTGATGTAAATGCCTTGCAGTGCCCAAAGTAAACAGGATCAATCAATCATCCTCCCAGGGACCGCCTAATGGCAGGACATGAATCACGCTTGGCTTTCTAGGTCGTTTTTATCTGCCTTGAGGAGGACAAGCCGTCCAAATTGGGGGTCTTGCTCTGCACGTGCAGGCTGAAGAGTGCAAGGTTGGGTCTGGCAGGGTGTGTTAATGAGGTGGAGCCGGCGTAAATCCATCTGGTATGATGAGGTCTGCAAAGCAATGAGGCCTGAGCGTGCAGGCTCGGGCCACCTCTGCTCTCCTCCAAAGCCAATATTGCCACAGTGCATCTGCTGGCTTGGCCAAACAACAGCTTGATGTTGCTTTTACATGTGTGCTTTTGTACCTGCGGTGTACTGTTTGTCTTCTTTTGACTACACCGAAAAAGAGCTTAGCTCAGTGGGGAAACCAAACTCGCAGCAACGCCTGAAGAATACAGACCATTTAATAGTCTGAAGTTTTGCTAAGCCAGACAGTAACATGAGCTCAGGGTGTTCAACTGAGGTCCCACTATAACTTTGCACGTCATCCAGTGAGATTTAGAGCCTACCAGGTCACAGGCTGTGTATGCAATTAAAAACCTCCTTTCCCCAAGGAGTTCATAGCGCACAGACAAAATATTATCCTCCCAATTAGTTTATTGCAGCAGACTGGGGCACAGAAGTCAGATTATCCGGGGGCATGCTAAGACCATTCATGTGCCATTGAACTTGGAAAAGGCATTTTTCACGACATCTGGTTTCAATCAATTTGTCGTCAATTTGGAGGGCCAGACCCATTTTCGGAGACCATTAAAGTACACGGCACTGACACGGGGTTGCAGCTGTAATCCAAACATGGGTATCCAAAGTAAGAGTCCTGCTACCTCTTGCCGGTGACTGTGTAGAGAATGAGAACCTGGTGGCCATGCTCTTCTGAATACAGCTCCTTTTCCCATTCGAGAAAGCCTCGGACTGGACCACCACCTCCAGTCGTGTCACACACAGCTTGGTCATATGTGTCGTGCCTGGACCTTAGCGGGGACCCAGTCTCCATGTGTCGGGGAGGAGATGCGTGCCAAATGTTACAGAAGTCTTTGCAAAGCCTCTCTCCGCCGTGAAGCAGGCTCCTTCCCCAGCCTACCTCTGCATTTTGCTTCTAGTGCTCCAACCACCTTCTTGTGCAAGCAGCCTGTTGTGGCTGTGACTCTGACAATATGGGAAGGCGGTGAGAGGAGCTTGGTTTATTTAAATGTGTGCAACCACAGCTCATGCTTTTACAGCATACAGTCAGTGAAGCAATGCCTTTATCTGCAATACTTAGCCTTTATCTAACATCTTTTTAGTCTAAAGCTTTTTTTTTTTTTTTTGAAACGCAGATTAAGTAATAACAACGCAGGATAATTGAGTGCATTTTTTCACAGTGACTTAATGATACTTATCTATGGCTACTGGAAAGCGAGGATAACATACTCTGTGAGTGCTGTACTATCTTGCTTCTGAAGTGGACCAAGTTTGGCATTAGGGCTTAAGTAATTGAAATACAGCTCCTTGCACCAAAGCCTGTTTGTTTAGAATAAAGCCTCATGCGTCTTTCTAATGGACATTGCCATGTCAGAAGCACTGACATGATTGCTGGCTCTCTGCAGCCTGTGGGGTGGGTAGTGTATTGAGGGTGGAGATCATCCCATGTGAAAAATATATCTGATGTGTCTCCTCTTATGTGAGAGCAAAACCCATCTCATTGCGAGAGGAATTAATCTTGGGGATTGCAATGAGTGTTAATTTTTTGGATGTCAGGTGAGACGCGGTTCTGAGCATGCTCCGCTTAGCATCAGCATGGCTTCTGCGGGTAATTAGTTATAACGCTGTTGTGAGCAGACTTTGCAAACCCACGGGGTGATTTTATTTACATTGGAGGCCTGGTGGAATAAAACAGGCTGGCAAGGTGAAACCAGGTGGACTCCCTTTGCATCTACCGAGTGAGGAGGAGAACATAAATTAACCCCCCTCTCCAAACCCTCAGGCGCACAGGTCCCTTCCACAGCAAAATAGCCTGTGCATCTTCCACAAAAACTGGAGGATCGATGGGAAAACGCTTAGAGTTAAATTGACTTACTGTCCAGAGTGGTATTTTTGTCCCTCTTGTATTTGTTCAGGCAGAACATGATGGTGTGTCTCTGGATAATTCTCCACCTGCCTGTTTTGAATATCAGATGGAAGCATTTAGCTGGTGAACTGGAATGGTGCCAGATTTTGCAGGAGCTTTTTCTCCTGAGTTCTGCTGTTTTTGTAACTACTTAGAATTATCTAAGCGTGCTCCTGGCTGGCACAGGGTAAATGCTGAGCAACACAACATGAGTCGAGTCTTCAGATGTCAACAAAAGTCCATCGTTAATGTCAAGGAACAAGCTACCAGCGCTTATTTAACTGTAATTCACAGGTTCTCAAAGGGCCAGAAGGATATTTGATGTTATATGAACCCGCAGAATGACACTGGCCTGTTGGCAAAGTCATTTCAGAAACTGAAAAAATTGTTCACACTATTTTCTTGCTGGATTTCTGTGCAGCATACCCCAGTGTGCATGAAAACCATATTGCTGAACGTGACTGAAAGCTGCTTATTCTCTTAAGCATCCTCTAACAGGGTGGAAGCGGGGGTTAATTCAGTCAGGTAATGTAGTGCCTTGAAGTTACTGAATCTATGAAGTGCTTAGCTGTATATATACGCACGTTGGATAACTGGAATAGTGATGGCAGGACTCCTGCTTGGCTCGCCTGTTTGTTCCTTGTGCTGTTGGATTGGTGTTAATATTGAGGAAGGAGGTAGTGGTGCTGGCAGCTGCTTTCCCTAGTGGAAAATGAGTGGGATCAGCCCTGTTCTCACATGTGGTCGATATCTCCATTGTGCAGGAATTTGTTAGCTTAAAGCTCCTCTCTAAATGGGTGACAACTCTTCTCTGATAAGCTGTGGCTGCCCTGCATGTGAGACCTCAGACACCAAATAAACACTGCTGGCATCAGATAATTCTGTTTAGAATGCCATGGCCTTAGAAGTACCCTATCTTTTGAAATGCAATGTTTTTTTCATGGCTTGTTTGCATCTTCCTGCAGTGACCTCATGTCATCTTGTAGTTCTTCAGTGCCTATGAAAGCTTAAACCACTGATCCTAGAAAGTATTTACAGGATTGGGTTTCTTTTTCCAGGGCTTTTGGGGAATGACTTATCTATAATTCTTCCTCTCGCTCCTAAAAAATCTGCTGGAGTGCTGATGGGCCAAACAGAGGTTGCAATCATTAGAGATAGAGAGCGTTGGGAAAAGGCTTCACCTGATGTGCTCTGAGGGTGAATGTTGCGGTCAATGAGATTGGGAAATGACACAGATGTTCTTGTGCTCGAAGCGTGAAGCCTTAGGTCTGCTGGCCTCGAAGCACTATGGAGATTTCTGCTTGCTCCCTTTAAAACACAGGGTGCAAACCGCTGCTGTAAAGATCACGACCTTTTGCAATTTAAGGGAAGACCTGTTATACGGGCTGAGAACCTCTAATGCTTAGGAAACCGTAAGCAAATGAGACCGAAGCTGGCTGGGTGAAATCACAGAGTGCGTCACGTGGAGAAGAGAAAGCAACGAAAAGCTGAGAGTTTTGAAACTGTTTATCTAAGTTTCTTGCGTGGCCCCTCTTATCACAGCATCGCAGCACCTCCCAGATGATAATATGTTTTATCTTCTTGCCAACACCCTCATAGGGTTCCTATCCCTATTTTACAGTTAGGAGACCCAAGTGCAGGCGCTGAGCGATATGCCCACTGGCACTTGGGGTTTCTGTGGCAGATCAAGGAATGAAGCTCAGCTTTCCCATGCCCCAGGCTAATTCCTTAGCCCCGTGGGATCCTCCTGGAAATGAGCAGAAGGGTTTAGCAAAATCACAGCAGCATGTGGAAATAATGCTCAAATGCATTGTGGGGGAGCCCATAGTGGGCTCTAGAAATATAAGTATTGGCATGTAGGTCTTGGTCTTTCAGAGCAAGTTGATGCTGCACAGTGGAGAGCTGCAGCTGGCTCTGGAGCGAGCAGAATGTAGCTGCACTGAGCGAGGTTTGTTAGTGTGGGTATAGCAGTGTGCTGGCTGGGCTGAGCCACTTCGGGGGCTGAAATGAGCTGCTCTGCGTAACGCTGGGAGTGTGGCTCTTGCTGCCCATGCAGAGCAACTGGGATTTCGGACTCTCTCATTGTCTCGGGCCAGAGCTGCGTCTCCTTGGCTGCTGTCAGGTCAGTGGATCCTCCAGTGCTGTTTGCCCTTGTGAAGGCCCTATCCCAGGAAGCTGTTTTGCAAAAGCTACCTCCCAGGATGGGTCTGGCAGTTTCAGCCTTCGAGCTGTCGGTTGTTGAGCTCTCTCTCCTCCCTGACTATCCCCTCTCCATCTCTTGTTCCCTGCTTTTCCCATTCCTACAGTTGCAGAATACCTTCATCTTAACAAAATGTTTTACAATCACAAAATGTTGGTGTAGGGGAATGAAAAATACAGGGAGAGAGTGAATATTTAGTGGGTCCAGGTTGTTACCTAATAAATACCTACTTTATTCATTAATAATCTTTAAACGATTTGAAATTGCAGCATCCAATAGGTGCTACTAAATAGTGCCATGCCCATAACTTTATTGCAATAATCCATCAGGGAAGGTGTTTCAAAATGTCAACATTTCTCAGCAGTTGGCTGGAAAACTAGTTCTTAGCATGAGCGTTGGGATAATCTGGTGTTTCAGATACTACTGGGTGTGTTAGATGCTGATTTTGAAACGGTGATTGCACTTTCTTTCTTACTCTGTGCCGTACCAGTGTCCAAAGTCCCTTTTAGGAGGCCAGAGTAATAACGTATAAACAGGCAGCCAGCCTCAGCCTGGAGCCTCCAGCCTTGGTTAGAAGGGTACGTGAGGTTGCAGGATGAAAGGAAGGTGACGAGGAGCACAGGAGGCAGCAATCTCCGCTGGCTGCCTGCCTGCCCCTCGCTACTGTTCACGGTGGTTTCGCTGAACAGGCAAACTGGTGTGCTGTCAGTTGGGAATGCTGTCAGCTCCTCAAAACCTTGGTTTCCGAGCGCTTGCTCTCCCTATGCACACTCAGCAAGTCTCCAGTATAAAGCCAAAAAAAAAAATCGTTCATTGTCACTGTAAGGCAGGCAGCGCATCACGAAGTCCTCGTCTAAGAAGATCCTAGATGAGTGTCTCATTTGCATGTCTAACAAAGCCTTGGGTAATCACCGAGAGGACGCTGGACTCAGTTAAAAGACTTGGACGATAGCACTAGGTATTTGGAAAGAAGCATCCGTGTAGGGTGATTCCTTGATCTGCCTCAGATTTGAGTTTGTGCGCTCGTCTTGCAAAAGGATGTTGCAGCAGCTTCACAACGTATCTGGAAATTCCAGATTTTTGTGGAAGGCATGGGACTGGGAGCTGGGAGGTCTGGGACACCCTGCAGTTTGCTTTCTCAAGCACTTTTCTGTAGCAAACACAGTATCTGGAGTGCAAGGTGCAGCAGCAGAGGGGAGGAATAACCAGGGGCTGCTCGCAGAGCGAACCTCACCAAGGGAGATCCCGAGTCCAGATCTGGCTGGTTGCTGCAACTTTTTTATGACATTATGCAAAGTCCTTTGAAGATTTCCTCTTGGCAGAACCTGCCACGTCGTCACAGAGGTAAAGCAGGGAACGGTCTAGTTCTTGTCAGGGATTGTAAAACAGTCAGAACGCTGGCTGCAAAATTATCCCATTGACTGTATGGTGAGTGCTGCAGCAGAGGACTTGAACGGGCTGGCTCTGCCCTTGAGATGCAAATGAAAATGAGCAAAAAAGATGGGTTTAGGTGTCTGGAGAATGAGGAGATGAGCAGAGTGCAGTCTTTATACAAAAAGACTTTTTCTGAAGTTCCACAAAGCATATTTCCACCTGAAGGACTATAATCTTTATTTTCTCCCAGCTCTCTTTTTTTTAGTCTCATGAGTCGCAGGTATGGTTTTGCTTTTACCTACTGTTGTGTGTCACTGGTCACTCGTCCCAAAGTGACTGCCCACATCTGGGTCTGGTCATGCTCTGACTGTGGAGGTGACAGTGGCTTGGCCAGGAAACTCTCTGGGCTTAATTTCCTGCCATTCCCCTCACTCGGGAGTGTCACATCCTCCGGGCTGATCAGTGGACCCCAGCACAGAGGTCCTTAGCTTCACACCTCATCTCTCACACCTCAGGCCATCTAATTCCCCACCATATGCTTTCCTGATAAAATATGTCCCAAATTTCTCTGTCTGCATTTGTTCCCTCTGTGACTATTGAGCTCTGAGGAAAGGCGATGGGATAAATCCCATGGGTGTCTGAAAATACTGTATTGCCCCCCCCCCTTAATTTTGATTTACATCTCTGCAGAGCGGGCAGCATTCCTTAGAAACAGCAACGTGCTTTTTTCAGCATCCCAGCCCTTTCAAAATAAAAATGAAGGACTGAAATCTTTTGGGCAACTCTTCATTTGTGAACACCGTGGCTTGCGTTTTCTTTCTGCTGTCCACTAAGAATATTAACATTCTCTGTCGCAGGACCTCCCTCTGCAAGTTTTCCATGGCATGTTGTGCTGAGAGCATCTCCATGTCTTGCTGTTTGTGCTGAGCCTCTCCTCACAAACTAAAAAGCCTTCCATGGAGCAGAGAGATGATGACTGTGCTGGGAATCCCCCTTTTTCTTGGAAAAACTCCTGTTCTTTCATCACCTTGCTGGGAAATTTCAGAGGGATTACTCTGACTTGAGCGATGCCCTCCTGGCACTGGGAATCCTCTATTCTCAATCTGGGTAAAAATGGCCATTTCTAAGCGGATTGACTTGAAGCAGGCATTGAATCCTCCTCCTTCCTGAACCAGCTTGAATAAATAGCAGGCTACAAATACAAATTGCTTAGCGCTTGCTGAAAGACAACCGAACAAATGCCTTTAAAAACCCTAAGCTCCGCTCTGGGTTCTGCTCGTGCCGTAGCTCCTGGTGGTCCCATTGTGTGGGACTCTGAGTTTAGCCCAGAGCGAACGTTGTTCCATTATGAGGTGGTTTGCCTGGGAGACACTTCAAAATCATTAAAGCTGAGAATTTATCCTGCTGATTGCGCGAGCTGAGCTGCAGGCGCGCTTGCTGAGCGTTAGTGGACTGAGTGAAAGGTGACAGCGCTGCTCCTGCTCTCCGCACATCGGAGAGGATTTCATCCTTACCCTCCCTGTTTTCTCTCTTCCTAAAGCCTGTAGCTTAGAGGGAAGTTCCCGTAGCCCTGGTAGTTCAGGGCTATTTTACTGTCGTTCAATTTGGGTAACATTATGTTCTTTTAGTAATCAAACCTTAGGCTGCTTTTCGCTGCTGCCGCCTGAGAATAATCATAGGTCGGTATTTCCATGGTACGAGTTTGGGTCTGGTTGGTGCCTCATCCTGAGCTATTGCTGATTCTGGGGATTTGCGGCGTTCGCACCACAGGGGTGTAATAGACGGCTCTTTGTGGCAGGCTGGCAGCACCGCTCTGTTGTGCCAGGTGCTCTGTTTTTAACAAGAGTGGGGGTTTTTCTTTTTTTTTTCTTTTTAGAAGAATGACTAAATTAGCTCATTGCCTGTAATGGGTATTAATTCCTTTGAATGCTCTGGAGTGAGCTCTAGCTGATTACTGTCGTCTGACCCTCGTTAAAGCCATTTCTAGAAAAGCTTTGTGCGACTTTGTGTGTACAGCTGAAAGGAATGCAGCTTTCCCCTAATTACATACTGGTAATGCAAGAGGAGACATTTCGAGTTCTGCTTCTGAAAGTATTTATTTCCTTTGAGCACTGATGAGCCCGTGATAGCAGTAACCTCTGAAACCGTTTTGCAAAGGAGAGACAAGGCAGGAACTGACACGGTTTCATCACTGGAAGCCTTGCATAGATAGTGGTGGCAGTTGAGCCATCACTAAGTCACTGGGGATAATATCTTTAAACTGCTCTGTATTTTAATAAGATTAAATTGGTGCGGGTCTTTTGCCAGCCTTTTCAAAGGCAGCGCTTTATGGTGGTCAGTAGCTCAGCTGTCTCTGTGTTGGGAAGCAAACAACTGAAGGTTCAGGTGTTTAAACTGCAGAATCCCCCCCCATCATTTTTTCTGTGCAGTACACCGCCTGAGATGTATACAAAAATTACCCCCGTACAAGCAAGTCACATTTCCTAATCAGCTATGCCTATCTGATTTTTCTACAGCCTTTGTTCTGAGCTCTTTAATTTTATTTAGATCTCCTGTCAGGAGCGTGAAGACATTTCTTACTGGAGGTGTTGCAAATCCAATGAATTTCTTCCAGAAGTGAGTTCAATTGTCAATACCATTTATTACAGTATTAGTTAAGGAGCTATGAATAAATCAAAAGGATTAACATTATCTGTCGGGTAGAATAGAGGAACAGAACATTATATTGCTCATGTATCGTTGATGAACAATATTTTTCCAACCTTTCACTTATAGAAATAAAAATAGGTTTCCATAAAGTAGCTTTTTTTTTTTCTGTGTGTTTGAATGGGTAACACAATTTTTACCGTTTAATCATTAAAAATGATGTTTAAACCACCACTATATTTTCTTATAGGTAAATATTACTTTATTTAAATGTATTTGGGATGCTGTGTCAATGCATTTAACACTTCTTGAGTTGAGCGTTTCATTTATGAATTATTCTCTCCAAAACAATGAGAGGAAAGTAAAAAAATTTATATGAGTTCATTGCTGTTCTTGAGCTGGTTTATAGATATAAAGATAATCCTGTGTTAGCTCTGGGCAAAGGGTAGATATTCGTGTGGCCATTTACTGAGCCTCAGCTGACCTGTGGCAACTACTGCTCATTAGAGAGCAGCAACATCACTGACTTTACAGACCTACAATGCCGGTGGTGAATATATTATTCTACGGTAACCCCTCTGGTTTAGCCGATCAAAGAGGTTAGGAGATGGCTTGATTGTGGTTTCGGAGTACCTGTGTATGGAAGAAATTTCTAATAGGAGGTGATGCTTTATTCTAGCAGAAAAGGTTACAATGGAAATGAGAGTCAGCTTAATTAGAGCTGGAGGACTTGGAACAAGGCAGCTAACCTTGGAACAGTGATTCAAGGACAAGTTGGATTTTCCACCTTCTAAGTCTTTATGTTGAGTCTGCATATTTCCCTGGGGATGGGTCACAGCTCAGTCAGGAGTTATGGGCTTGAGGCAGAAACTGTGTTATACGTTGTGCAGAAGGTCAGGTGAGACAGTTGTTAAGGTCTCCCTGGGTCCTTAAAGTCTATGTTTCCAGTGAGAATTATTGCAGATTCACCATAGCTGGGCTTGAACTTGGTGCAAACGTTAATTGCCAAATACTGCATGTCCAGGATACCTTATAAATGAAAAAGTGAGACAGTCGTGTTGCCCTACAGCTCATTTATAACGTGGCTTATGATGCTGAAGTCTTATTCTTTGGTCTGTATCAGGTTATAACATGGCTTTGGGGTTAAGCCATGGTGGGACTCATAAGATCCTGGTTCTGTCACAGGTTTTCTGTTTGATCTGGGCTAAGCTTTTCACCCTTGCTTCACATTTCTATTTATTTTCCTGGTATCCAACATGAAGCACTCATACATCTTGCGAGGGATAACTAAGTGGGCATAGACCACTGATCAAACCATTTCCAACTTGTACATCTCCAGAGCTTCTGGAAGGGAATAAAAGTTCACAGAAATGTAATTTCAGTCCTTCTGATTTTGAGCAGCACAGAAGCTGGGCAGTTTTTATCAAATCTGGCTTCAATTGACATAATCCCTATAGTACAATTCAGTGATATTTCAGTCCCTAGAAGAGTGACATGAATGGCGTGCGAAACGTGCTTATTTCTTTAATCTGCCATTTAAAAATAACTTCTTGTTAGGACTGTGTCCAAAAACCACAGGATTTAAAAATAACTCTCTGTTAATGAGAGCGGGTTGGCAGTAGCAGCGGTATAGGTTAGATTTTGTGCGTGTGTGTCTGTGCATGTGCGCTCTCCAATAATCAGCCCTGGCTTTCTGCGATGGCGATGGAGACACGGTGCTCTCCGTCCTACATTGGTTTTTTTTACGTCTTGGAAACCCAAAGGTCTCTAGAGACGTCTTTGAAACACTGGCCCAGGTTGCCCAGAGAAGCTGTGGATGCCCCATCCCTGGAGGGGTTCAAGGCCAGGCTGGATGAGGCTTTGGGCAACCTGGGCTGGTGGGAGGTGTCCCTGCCCATGGCAGGGGGTGGGACTGGATGATCTCTAAGGTCCCTTCCAACCCATACCATTCTGTGATTGATTCTATGGAAGCTGCCTCAGTAATGGCCTTGAAAACTTGCACCCCAGGAAAATCCACCAAGCAGGGGCTCTGCTGGACCAAACACATCACATCCATGGGGAAGGCTCTTCTCTTGCTGAAGGGGTCCCGCTGTGCGTGGAAATATGAAAGACTCCTTTGAAAATCAACCTTTCAGGTTACAGTACAGATGGAGCAAAGCTGAAAATGAATTTCAGCTTTCAAGTGACTTTGTGCTGTCTGCTTGATTGACTCGCTGGTTTTAATACTGTAAATTGGGGGATTGCGTGTAATGCATTCATGCCGTCCTTGTCTGGAATGAAGCAGGAACATAATTTATGGGGAAATTCTCATCTCAGCCTTTGAGGAATTAGCTTCAATTAACTCTGTTGGGAATTGCGTGTGTCGGGTGTCAGAAAGCCATCAAGTTTTCTTTAGAAACGCCGGCTGCTGTGCACGCTTCATTCTTCGGCTGTCTGAGGGGCTTTAGCAATGGATGAGGATTCAAAGCTTGGGAAACGCAGATCTGGGGGACCAAGTTTCACAGGGTTAATGCCACGCACAGATGATGGACAGGACCGTAGCTGAATGCATGGCAGGTTGTTATAATTTATAACCCCCCAGCATGGGTGAGAGAGGGTTTGGGGACGATGCAGTAGCTTGTGAACCCGGAGCGATGAAAGAGCAAATACACCCAAAGACACTGGCTGTAAAATAAGATCTCTCCGGATAAATCTTTCTGACATCCATGAGAATTAGAAAGGACATCGATTTCAGGTGGAGTGTGGCCAGTTCCTCTGGATCTAAGATCCTCAGCCTGTGGTCTGTGTGTCTGCACTGCTGCCCCATTTGAGGCCAGCCCTGGAGAAAGTGGGGTGACAGGTGCGTGGGAGCGGGGTCCCAGCAGTGCACGGTGCTCAGGTGCTGTGGCAGAGTTTAACGTGCTGTTGTGTCACCCCTGGGTCCTGCCCAGCCTCGGGAGGCTTTGCCACCACCCCACAGGCAACCAGAGGGACGTGGCTGAGTCAGACTTTTTTAGGACAGGGGAAAAAAACAACAACTTTGGAGAAAGAAGCCTTGTGGAAGAAGCACACCCACCATCCTTGATGTTTACAAGATGAGAGCGTGCTGGGGAGCCTTTCCCCTTGTCAGCACTGCAGACTCAGATGGGAGAAGCTTGCCCTTGGGTTAAACCTGAGAGCTGGTGTCTCTTGCCTGTGTGATGCTGTTTGTCACTCTCACCGAGACGGAAGGGATGCATGGCCTGAAAGAATTCACTGAGCAGCTGCATCAAAATACAGCACAGAAGGGCCATGAGGTTCCAACAGCCCGAGCAATGCTCCCGTGCTTCGGCTTGCCAGTGATGGATCTGTAATTCCCCTGTCAAGCATCATTTTAAATTTGGGAAGAGTGGAGGGTGCTTATTTTCACTCTTAGCACACATTCTTCAGCACTCTTTTGATTTTCTTTTTTGACTTTGATAGTGGAGACAGAATCAAGCAAAGATGTCTGGTGCTTCTTGAAAGCCAAAAATCCCCCCCGCCTCCACCGTCTGCCCCCACACCCCCGATTATCACTTCATTATCTAGCAGCCCCCCCCAGATCAGACACTGGAGTCGTTTTGCAGCGGGTGCTGGCAAACCGTTTCCCAGCGATGCGTTTATAGCTAAATGGCTAATTCTCTATCCGCAGCTTATCCCAAAGATTAAAAAACCAACCAAGCTAGATCTGAGTAAATCCAAAGCAGGAATCCTAATCAGTTCTGTTGCTAAAAGTGCATTAGTATGGCACGAGAGAGAGCATGGCTTTCTTCCAGCAGATACAACAATCACAGCTCATTTGGGCGGGGAATTTTTCTGCTGCTGTGTATCGACACAAAGGAGCACTTAGCTTGATAATGCCTCCTGGCTGTTGCCACGATGTGAATATTAAGAACAAATTAAGGTGTAAGATTAAACTCTGGAAGTTGTTACCTGTTCGCAGTGAGGTAGTGGTTGCTTCTTTAGGTTTTTCGCACCAAAATATTGGCTGTCAGCACTTGGGAGTTTAAAAATAAAATTAAGCTCCTACCTTATGCAGGAAACAATGAGGATTTCAAGTCTCCTGCAATATTTCTGCTACGGAATTCCTAATCTGCAATTAAATCTGTCATGGGCTGTAACATGACTGACTGCAATCCCCATGAACTCTGGTTTGTCGGGGTGGTTTAATCACGCAGGCAGTTCAAAGCAGCACGGATACGGGAGCTCGCATTAATTGAAAGCCAGCTCAAAGTTTGTCACGGCCACAAGAATCCCAAGGCTGGAGAAGCTGACGCTGCTGTCAGACGTGGGTATTGCTGTGCACCGGGTCTCTGCTGCCCAGGCTGGGCTGTCTCTGGGATGGCCAACATTGCACCTGGAGTGGCCAGTGTGGTGTATCGTGACCATGGTCACACCACCGACAAAATATAAAAGTTTGTTCTGTCGTGGGGAATGGGAAAGGAGACACCAATTGCCCCAGTTCCCCAAAGGACATGCTGTATCGAGACCAAGTTAGATGTGAGTAAAGTCTCTTTGCCTACACGTACCCTTGACATCAGTATTGACAGCTGTAATTGCAGGGGACGTGTGGCTGGGATGAAGGAGGTGTCTCTTGGGTTATAGACAGTGCTTGTGGTAAATCTGGCCAAACATGGGGCCTTCATAAATGGTCTCGGTGCTGGATGCAGCGTAGTCAAACCTACAGTGAAACTGGGAGGAATGGAGAGAAATGAGCGACAGAGGAGATCACGGCTTGCTTTGGAAATACTTAAGCTAAATAACGTGGCTAAAAATAACCTTCTCTTCAATGAGATGGGGAAGGTGGAAAAAACATGGAGAAATTTTGGTGGAAGACCATACGAAGGATGAATTCTAGGAGGCAGCAGCAAAACTGCTGGGTGATGGGGTAGGTTGTACGTGCAGATGCCCTGCGCTGGGGAGAACACGAGCTGTAAGTCCTTCTCTGCTGAGCTTGTCCGATCCCACCCAGCGGGTCCGTGTCCCTTTCTTGGCACCCGCCCGTGGAGACATGGTGACGAGTGGCAGGAATTCAGAGAATAGCACTGGCAACGTGCTGGAGCTGGAGTGAGTGATTTATGTGGCGATGCTGACAGCGAGCTATGCGCATAGCTGAGCTAAGCACCAGTCTCGACATCGGATGAGGAGTAGGAGAGAGATTAGGTAAGAGCCCGCAGTCATTTGAAAGCCTGAAGTGCTGGTGAGGAAGAAGGGATATTTTAGGTGGTGAGAGAGATAATGAAGAAAACAATGGTGTGGTTAAAAAAAAAAAAGTGTGATGAGGACATCTATTAAGGCATTAAATAGGTTTCTAAAGGAAATAAGTGGAGTTCCATAGTGTGAAATATCTGGCTTCCACAGTACAAGTGTACTGTCAGGAGTCATCCTGTGATGAGGATGGAAAGAAATGACGTTTCCTCTCCTACCCGGCGGTACCAGAGCATTGCATGTTCTTAGCAGCTCTCTGATAATGCTGAGTGAAAAAAAATTCCTTCCAAAAACACTGAGATGGCTTGGAAAGGGATCTCCTCTAGGTGAGCACCATATTGCTAATGCTTCATTTATCATAGAATCACAGAACAGTTTGGGTTGGAAGGGACCTTAAAAGTCATCGAGTTCCAACCCCCTGCCATGGGCAGGGACACCCTCCACTAGAATTATGTGTGTCCAGGCTGAGCTGGAGCACCTCTGACTTCAGCCTCCTCGAGGACACTGTATCTAGATTAAATGAACTTTCTTCCCAAATTCCTTTTGGAAGCTCAACCGTTTTGCTCACTAATGGGCAAGAGCTGCTACAAACGCTACCAGCCACACAGTAGCTCAGCGTTTCTCCCAGCGACACAGATTTGCTGAGGCTACTGGAAATGAGCAGCTCGGTTGGGAAATGCAGGAAATGTATTCATGTGTGGCGAGGCAGAAGCTCAGCAAATCTTGCCAAAAATCTCTTTGACTGCCTGGGCTTTTTCCTCTGTGTTTTCTGTCCTTTCATCTTCATTAACCTTTTATAACTCTGTCTGATTACTGCAGCTTTCCTACCATTTCCTACCAAAATGTCACTCTAATAACTTTGTTATGGGCAGCCAATATCAACGTTGGCCATCGCAGGGTTGTTAACATCTAAGAGAGTGATTGAGATGGGATGGAGCTGTCTGCGAGCGATGCTGACTGTTGAACTGAGGTTGGGAGGAATGCATGTTAGAGGGGAGTGGGAGCACGTTAACAGCAATCATCATACACAATGCGCCTCGGTGGGTCTCTCAGATCCCTGATAACATTGTGAGAAATTTAACAGCTTCTGGAACTCATTGAACCGCTGCCTAAGTTGCTGGCTTTGCTCTTTTGCAACTGATTTTTGGGGCCAGGTTTAAAACAAGAATAACAAAAAAAAAAAATCCACCCTCAAAAATGTTCCTGTTTAAGAGTTTGGAAAAGATGCTTGTCAGCTGCTGCAGTCTTTGTGAGCCTGGGTGTGGCTTTTTTTGGGTATAAGTCAGAAATTTCCATTGTCTAGCAGCTAGCTAGGACATTAAATTGTCACGGATCACATCTTTTTCATCACACGTGCACAATCCTGGAAGATTAATTACATTCCCTTTTGTAAAACGTGGTATCCCAAATGATTAGAAATGAATCAAGAATATGAATTTAAGTACCTAAAAGCAATACAGACGTAGCTTGACTTGAAAGAAAACAGCTGCCAAGAAAAACAGGAAGGCAAAAATGTGGAGCAGCGTCTCTGAGGCTGGGGGAGGGAAGAGGACTCGGGATGCTCCCACGAGAGTGTTTAGACTGACCTGAGGCCCTGACACCTTCAGATGGGATTTCATCAGCTCTCTTGTACTGAGCTGGGCGAAACCCATGTGGAGTTTCTCTAAGGGATGGGCAGACTAAACTGTGGGTTTTGCAGCAGATGATATTTTCCCTTTTAGTTGGGAGTCAAAAAATTCTCTCATGTTGGTGTCTGCAGCTCTACAGCTAAGGCTCGATGAGTCTTTGCTGTTGTTAAAGGGAAAAGAGGGCATCAGTGTGCTCCATCCCGGAATTTATGCAGCATATTTTTGTCTTCTGTTATCCTTGCTACACAACTTCATGCATGCTTTTGTCCTTCCCTTGCATTTTAAGGGCCCTGTGAGGAGATGCAGTGAGGGATGGGGTCATGAGCCCTCCCATCACGGGCTCCCATGCCCGGTGCGTCGGTGCAGACGGCTGGCCCGGCACATCTGCCCAGTGGGTGCAGGAGCAGCGTTCCTGTCCGCAGCCGCGGTGGTGACCTCCAGCAGAAGAGCTGCAGCTGCGTGGGTGGAAAATGTGCTTTGCTGGGTGGAGGTGAGTCACGTCGCAAGGTGCTGTTGTATGCAGAGGCTGTGCTCCATGTTGGAGGGGGAGCATTGGGTGAGGACCGCAACAAATGGTGAAAAAAGCCCATATAGAGACCAGTTGTGTCTTCAGGCTGATGCTGGAGCCTGTGGTTTTGGTCCAGTATGTGCTTGGTCTTTTTTTATAACTATATCTCTCTTCCTGACCTCCTACAAGGAAAATCTTTGAAAGAGCATTAAAAATGGAAAAACACTGCAAAACACAGTCTTGCAAACACGTGCCAGCCTGGAGGTGGGAATGGGATACTGGGGCTGTTAACAGCAGACACGTTGTGCTCCAAAATATCACTGGGGTCTCAGTGCCTGGCCCCAGGGCTCAGACCTGCCCTGTTTTCTTGCTATCACCAGTTCACCCACAAACGAGCCCTATCAGCTGCTCCTTACAGACTATCCCAGCTCTGCTTTGTGCATTATGCCCAGCCACTGACTCTTTTTTTTTTTTTTCCTGAAAAATCTTCCACAGTTTGTCTAGAAATGAGACGCAAAACGTAGCAGAGCCCAAGAGGGAGACGTAACTGTCTCCAGATGTGTGCACGAGTGGGATGGGATGAACTGTTCCCTGTGTCTGCCGGGGACAGGAAAGTGCTTGTGCTTGAACTGCAGCGAGGGACATCTAAGTCCAGGAAAAGCTTTGAAGGGTGAAAAGGGGGGAGTTGGGGGAAGCAGTTGCCCAGGAAGAATGGAATTTCGGCCGATGGATATTTTTAGCACCGGGTTGGGCAATAAGCTGTAATCTGACCCTGCCTTGGGGGATGAATTGGGAGACCACTCGAGGTCCCTTGTGGCCCCATTTGCTGTGTTGCATTTATTTATTTGTGTTTATGTACCATTTAAAGGCTGGGGGNGGGGGGTGGCTTGCGGGTATCTGTTCCTGTGCATGTGCATACGAGCAAGGGGCAGGGAGTTCACAGTGTGACCGCACATATATCAAAGCGCTTATCAGTAACGATATGCAGATAAGGGAGTTATAAAGCTCTCATTTTAGAGAAGAGAATGGTTTCAAATGTCTTTCCATAAAAAGCAGTGAGCGGGGAGAAGGACTGCCAGGAGCCCCACACTGCCTTCCCTCCCCTCTCCCATCCTCCGTTTCCCAGGGGTTATCCCACCCCTGCTCCAGGACTGGTGGAGAACCGATAAAACCCACACGGATGGGAGAACACCAACCCAACATGGGCCCAGGAACTCATCCCCAGCTCATGGGCTGAGCTGGCTTGGGGAAGAGCCTGGTGACCATCAAAACTCGAGGATGGAGGAGTGGGTTGGTCAGCTGGAAACTAGGGGAGGTGTGGGAGGTCCCTAAGGCTTTTCTTGGAAAAACTCATCAGCAAAAATGACATGCCCAAGACCACAGAAACCTGTGGCATGACAGAGCATTTACCTATGCATTTTCCTCTCTAGCTGCACTCTAGGAGGATGAAATGTCAGAAAACAGCATTTTCTGTCGTCTCTGGCTATTTCTACACCAGCAGGTCTATTGCAGGTGTGCTGTGCAGTTCTGTGGACGGGCTGTGCTCCTCTGTGAAGCCATACAGCTCGTCCCAACAGTTCCGGCTGCCAGCTCTGGCAGAGCTTTTGTGAAGCACTTTGGGATGGAAATCACGATCTATAATTGTAACACATCAGCCTTCTTAAACACAGAGAACAAAAAAGGAAAAGAGAAGAAAGAAATCTTTTTCTTCCTCCTGGGAGGAGCTCTTATCTGATTCCTGAAGATCGTTTTAGTGTCTGTGCTATTTTTGTAGCTGGAAGTGCAGTCTGCAAAAGAGCAAGCGACGCTGAGAACCTCCGAGAAATTCATTACGAAAGTAGGAGGCCAAAAGTTGAGCAGGGATGTGGAAAGCAAACAACCGCCTGCTTTGCTGCCTCTGAATTTGATCTCCCTCTCTGAAGTCCTACCAGCCGTATGGCTCCTGGGCTGGGAGACAGCTGGGCTGGAGCAAACAGCCTTGACACAGTGCTCTGCTAGGCAAGATAAAGTTACTTGAGCATCTTTGCCCCGTCGCTGTCTAATGTGTCACTTTGGAGTCCACTATTGATTTCTAGGGCTTGGGGTCCTCCTGGCCAACAACCTATAGATCAGAATTAACTCCTGACCTTTGGGGAAGTGATGGGCTGAGCTGCAGACTTTGGCTTTGCACCGTTTTGCTGCTCCTGCTTTCTGGTTTGGCCATTTGTATGCAGCTTGCTCATTGCTCCTCTGAAATGTCAGAGGGAAAGAACTCAGAGGAATGGACCCCTCTTTGCTATCACTGCAATAAATGTGAGACACGAGGCTGCTTCACTCCTGCTTACTCAGAAAAAAAGGGGGAGTGCTGCCAATTTGTTTTTTTTCACACAGCATCTGAGAATCATGTGTTTGAAAATCTTGCAGAAAGTGGGTGTTTTTTCCTTTTTTTTTCTTTTTTTCCTTTTTTTTTTTTAATTTTTCTTTTTTAGTAATGCACAATCCAAAGCATCCAATCTTGATGTATGGCTGCTGACAGGTGCCCATCTGGTCCCCTGGAAGCCAGTCTTTCGTGCCTCTTCTCCTCTAGCGTGTGAGATAGGGTGAAGCAGCGTCAGGCTGGCACAAAGTGGCTCTGCCAGGTGTCTGCAGCCGAACGGGACGTGGGATGCAAGATTGCATCTCTCCACAGACGGTTGTCATGCAACCGAGTCTGCTCATCCTTGCTGGTGTTGGAAATGTTGCTGTCTCCATTGCCTGTGCACACAGGGGAGGGGGAGAAGAAAAATGACACTGCTGCAAAGGGAAGCATCATGCACGTGAATGCTGTGGCCCTGTCTTTGCTGGGAACGGGACATCTGTGCACTGCCAGCAGGGAAGAGTTAAATGTTGATAGTGTTCCTATTAAGCCAGGAAAAGTTTGACCTCTGCCTGTTCTTTACTTCTAACTGAATCCGGGAGATTATGACAAAGACTGTGTAGGCGTGTTCCCAGTATTTAGTTTCCAAAAGATGGAAATATCATCTTCCTCGACCTTCAGTGGTTTTAGCAGCAGGAGCCGGAGCGCTGTGTTCTTGGCGCAGGGGCCACGGTGCAGCCTGGAAGCCCCCCGGCCCCTGCACCCTGCTTGCCTCCCACCTTCACTATGGCAGCGTGGAAGCCGGGGCAGGAGGCAAATCTTGCTGTGTCTTGTTCTCCTGCTGGAAGTGATTTATGGCATTTTGGGGGTCATGGAGAAGCCAAAGGGTGCGCACGCACGTTCCCTCCCTCTTTCTCTCTGTGTATATATAAATATATTTGAATGCTGCTACTGCTGGCTGCTGAATGTATTAATATTTGTTTAGCCCTGGATTCATCCCACCCTAAATTTGCCTGAGGTGCCTGAGTCTGGAGCACAGGCATCCTCGGGCTCCCTCTGTTGTCGATGGAGCAAAGCACCTGCAGAAGGTGACCCAGCTCTCAGGTGAGCGGTTTGGTTAATTTGCTTCTGGCTTATTCTGTGCCAGCAAAACACCCACTGCAGCAGGCGCTGCACGGAGGTGGGGCAGGAGAATGGACCTTCCCGAAGGAGCTTAGGACTTAAAGGGGGCTACAGGAGAGATGGGAAGGCACTCTTTATCAGGGGGTGTAGCGATAGGACAGGGGGAATGGCTTTAAGCTGAAAGAGGGGAGATTTAGATTAGATATTAGGAGGAAGTTTTTTCCTGTGCGGGTAGTGAGGTAGTGGCNGCCGTATGGCAGCTGCTCAGGGAAGGGAACTGGCATCTCGAGAGTGAGGAGAAGTGAAACAGCGAAGAGAGATGAGAGATAGGGCAGGGCACACCTTGAGATGAAAGGCGTGTGGTTTGTGTTTGAGGAGCAGTGACGTTCCTTAGAGAGGAGGATTTATTTCTTCATTAACTTGGTGCCTGAACAAGTTTATCTTGAAGCACTGAACAAGTGTCATTAATGTTTCCTTTGAGCAAACAAGGCTCTTTGATAATGCCTCCCCTCTTTTGACCTTTATTTTAATTTTGAATGCTACTAATTAACACCGATCATTCCTTCAACCACTAAACTGGTTGTTCCTGCTGAATGCAAAGCAAATCCTTTGTGGTCAGGAGCAAAATGGGGGCGGACTTCTGCAGGGAAACTCCAAGGCTGCGGGACACCCTACGCAAACCGGGGAGTGTTGTGTTCAAACAGAGGAATTTCCTCTCTGGTCCTTGGGGAGTAGCTGGGAATAACACGTCCCATAGGAAAGGAGAGGATGCTTGCAGCAGACAGCCTGCAGAGGCGGTGCCAGGGCTCAGGACCATCTAAACGCTATTTTTAAAGTTTTATTCTGAAGTGTCTGGTTCTCAGGTGACTCGGCAAGTGCTTCTGGTGGCTGCTGAAGAGCAGAGTTTTGCTCTGCTACCAACCCCATCCCCATCATCGCTTGGCGTGCTGACCAAAGCTGAGCTGCCTCTTGTCCAGGGGGATGATCCTTCATGCTCAGAGGAAGGTAGGAAGGTTCCTCCACCCTGTGCCCAGATCTCAGCCTGCTCTCTGGAGTAGACCTGCCACCAGCCCCACCAAAAGTCCTCAGACGTGTGCCTTCACCTGAGGTGTCTGAAATACGGGCAGAGATGGGGGGTTCAGTGATCTGGGCTGGGTTTTGTGGGTTTCCTTTCTCTGCACGAGTCCTACCCTGGTGTTTTATCACCTGGAGAACTAATGGAGAGGGAGATCTCTTGATGTGAGAAGAACTCCCTGGTGCACCTGTAATGGGACGGCTGGTGGTGTGAAGGAGGAACTGGGCATTCACCCACATTTCCTATACAGGCTTAAGTGAAAAAAAAACCACAAAAAAACAGGATTCTGTGCTCCAGCTTGCAACCCTCCCTGTTTCATGTGAGTATGAGTCACCACTTTGGCAAGGAGAGAGAGGCTGGGGGCTTGTAGGTCAAATCATTCCTTCGGCAGTGCAACACGATGCATCACAGCCGACGGGGTTGGTTGGGTGGTACCTGGAGACAGGACTGAAGCCCCACCATAACCCCAGTCCTGTGGGACTGGGAGCAACTCTGCCAGGGCTTTAGTTTCCCCTCTGAGGAATGAGGCTACTGGACCTCCCTGCAGAGGGTCCTGGATCTCCACCACCAAAGTGTTTTTTATCTCAGGTCTCGGAGAGCCACCTGGGCTCACCCCAGCTCTCCATGGAGCATGTGTGCCCACAGCCCCCTCCTGAAATGCTTCTCAGTTTTACCAGCTTTGGCCCATTTTCTGGAAAAAATAAGTAAATGTGATTGAAAACTTAGCGGCATGGGCAGCGCTATTGAATGACAGGACCCATCTATTTTGGTCTAATAAGGACTGCGCTATCTAGCAGTCTGCCATCATTGTGGTCCCACGATATTTCTAGCACAAGCAAGGAAAGATAAAGCATCCGCTGGCAATGAATGTCGAGACTGTAACAGCTTCCAGAGCAGCCCAGCAGTTATAAATATGACTTCCTAGCTTCCACACACCAGCAGCTTGGCGCAGCGAAACAAAATCTATTTTCTAGCCCCTGTGATAGTTTTTAGCACCCAGGGAGCAATTGGTTTTGCACAACTCCATATCTGCTAGAAGCTCAGCCTGCCTTTTTCCATGCCACCCCAGCCTGTTAAGTCCTGTGAGTCTGATTTAAAGCAGCAGGGTAAAGCAGGATAGTTTAAACGTTTCGTTCAAGAGCTCCGCCACATCAGAGGGCAGTGAATGAATCACGTACATTCCTTTATCTGATGGTGTGTTTCTGTAAAAGGAGCGACATGCAGCAAGGAACTTGCTGTTGCAGGGAATTTGTGTTTGCATAAATCTCCAGCCCACAGATTTGTTGTATATTTTTTTTTTCTGTGCCATTCCCTGTATGTAAAATCCTCATTGGGAGCTATTTAAAAACCATTAGCATTCAAATAGTTTACAAACTGGAGCTGAGAAGGGGGAGGAAATGCATGACTGCAAAGGGATGCAGTGTTGAGGGACCTGTTCTTGTGGCTCTGCAAGAGATTATCCATGAGTGTTTTGGGTTTTAATGCAGAAAGAAGAATGTGTGTTAAATGTTCGTGAAGGTACCCATACCTAAGGACATCAATAGCATGTTATCGTTACTCCTTGCAAGAATTGATTGATTTATTATGCATCCAGAAAATGCTGCTGGCCTTGAACCGTGCAAGGGGTCTGAAGCTCCCTGCTCCTAGGGTTATTCCTTTCCTCACCCGTGCTGCAACCAGGAGCAGAAGCCATCTGCAAAGGCTGTGGCTATAAATGCCTCTGGTGTGGTCTGGTGTCTGACCACAAAGGGACTTGTGCAAAGTGGCAATGGCAGGACTCCAGAGCCCCCAGTGTGGTTGCGTCTCTGCTCTGCAGGAAAGACTCTGTCGACTGATCAGCCTCCTGGCTGATCACTAACCACCACTTAAACTTCTCCTCCTAATGAACGCAACAGCAGCAGAAAGGCTCCAGCCCTGGAGCCTGCCTCCTTCATGGGTGAGGCTGACAGTTTTGCTGCAACAGGTGGGCTGGAAAATCCCCTTTGATGGAGGAACTTCTCCTCCCCACAACTCGCTTGGGTATTTTTGCAGCAGGGAGCCTCTGCTCCCGCATTACCGATGGAGGCTGATGCCAGCCCCATGCCCCTTTTCTGGTGGTGTCCCATGCACTTGCTTGGAGGGCAATCCTGCCACAAGAAGCAGTTCTCTTCCCAAGACTTATGCCAGGCTCAACCTAGTTCTGGGAAAACCCTTTGGCTCGCACATCACTAAGTGCTGGCCCAGAGCCTTTGCTTGCAGGATGCTGAATACATCTGGCGCTGCGTGCGTGGGTTTCGATTATGGTGGTGAGAGTTTATTATCAGCTGCTTAACCCTGCCTTAGACTAGCACGTTGTACTGCCCCGGGTCACTCCGTTCACCGGGGTTGCTGCAGGGAATAACACCTTGTGCGCACAAACATCATTAAAGGCGAGCTCGTGTGCGCAGCAATCGGCAATAGCTGGGTTGCAATAATAGGTCGTGCCTGTTATTAACACTACAATGATGCTCGAGGCTCCGGCTGAGCTTGGCGTGCTTAGTGCCATGCATCTTTTTTTTGGGAAGGAAATTTTGACATGATGTTAGCAGGAGGTGATTTGCAATGGGGTTTTGTGAGGGGTTTGTGTCATGGGTGTCTGTGAGATGATCACTGCCCTGTAGAGGTTCGGCGTGAGGTTCTTCTGCGCCAGGGAAGGAGGTTACTCAAATGCCAGTGCTTGAGCTGGCAGCAGGACGGAGTCTCTGTCTGCTCCCGTTGCAGGGGTCCTGACTCTCCTCGATGGGCTGGGAAGGAGAGAAAACAGATGCTCTGTTGGGAAGAGATCTTTTTGGTGGTGGGGCAGTATGGTGACTTGTTGGGCAGAACAACCTCATGAGGGCAGCTCAGGCTTCAGGCCTTGGAGGCCTTGCAGGTTTGAAAGGAAATCAGAGAGAAGAAGGCATTGGGGAGCCCTCCCGGCAGTGGTGCAAAGGAGGTGGGGACAAGACCAAGAGCAGCGAGGAGAAAGAGGGAAGGAGTAAAGTGGAAGTTAAGCTAAGTTATTCCTGTGGATAGTTTTGAGGCACTTGTTCGCGTGAGGACCCAACCAGAGACGTGCCTTGGCAGATGCTTTCCGTTGTGGCCTCTCTGCTGGCTGCAGCAATATCTGCGGCAAGCTGTAGAGAAGAGAATCTATTTCATCCCCAGCAACAGGTGATTCATCTCTCAACCAGGCTCCTTCCATCTCTCCCAGACACCCCACCCGGAGTGTGGATTCAGCAAGACCAGGGGTCAGCCCAGCCTCCTCCAAAGCCAAGTCAACCCTTGGGTCGCTGCATCCAGCCGGGAACACGAGAAGTGTTGCAACAGTTTGAGAGCAATTAGGGGTGAGGATGCCAAGGAATGCACTCAACACTCGATTGCTCTATGCTGGGGCAGGGGAGGCGTTTATAAAAAAACCCAGCTTGGGCGAGAGAGCCCTTTGCTTGTGACCGGAGGGGACGGAAGGCTTGGAATATTGACGAATATCATAGATTTTCTATTTGCCTCGCCAAACAAAAAACAACCTTCTCCCACAGTGTTTCCACAGCTACGCAGATATAAACATACAAATTCCAAGGTTACTGCTGATGGATTTCTTTAGTGCTCAGAACAGGCTCTTTCCGGAGTTGAAGCATTACTAGGGAAGGCTCGTTCCAGCAGGAGTGCCCTTAACAGTGCTATTTATTGAAGCAAGGTCTTTATTTTGTGATGAGCTGTACTGAGCTGGAAAACACAGGGGCTTGTGATTCAGGGACTAATCTGCTTGTTTGAACTGTTGCGGGGAAAGCAGATATTCAGGGCGATTTTAATGGCTGGAGCAGCTGGGTTGTAAATAACCCATGTAGGACTGAGTCTATTTTTTTTTCCCTGAGCAGGATGCTCCCACAGGTGTGACAATTAATCACAGCGATCAGTGTTTCTGGACAAGCATTTCCAGATAAATTGAAATGATGAGTTCTTGCTCTTTCAAGGGGTTGAATCAGAAATTCAGTCTGGAGGCTTAACACTTAGTCAATACTTCCCCATGAACAGAGGATACTGAAAGAGAGAAATTATGATGTGGGAAATGTCTCCTGGACTTGAGGTCTGAAGGCCACAGCTGGGATTTCTTGGAGATATCTTTGCAGTTGCCATGGCATTTATTGTGCCTATAAAAGGTCTTGCAGGTGATGCTCTTTGACGTTAGAAGTACTAAGTACAAAGGGAAGCAGGTCAATTAGATTCCTTTGAAAGACGAAACACAAGAGGACCCAGGCTGATAAGGAATTTAGTATTTCCACAAAGCGGCTCCAGCTGAGCATCTCAGAACTCACTTATACCACGGATGCCTTTGTGCACTGCAGCCCGAGCACTGAGTTCCTGATTTGCTGTTGGCAGGTAGAGAGATAGAGAAGAAAATGCAGCAGAACTGGTTGTTTTTCTCTGCATATCTCCATGAAAACTATCTCAGAGGGGGCCAGTGGACCCTCCCAAGAATGGCTGCAGAGTGAGCAGACCTGAGGCTGAGCACGAGCAGGCAGAGATGCCACATGCTGGGTGTAAGGGGCTGGCTGTAGGGACAGATTTGTACTTCTGTGTGTTTACCACTGTAATGAGCTGGTCAGTGCTGCTGGACTGTGTGCTTCTTGGGAAAACTTGGTGTTTTCCCATCCTGGACCACCAGACCTGACTGCTCAAGCTATGCTGCTCAAGTCCTCGACCTTGCACAGATGCATGCTTTGGGCTCTGCACTGAGCTGGTGGATCTTCTGAGCCACCTCCAGCATGGGGTTTGCATGGGTCTGTTGGGATCCAGGATGGTTTGGAGTAGAACTGGCTGTGGGGTGTCTTATTCTGCTCTCTGCTTTTGGGATGCTCCTGACTGCTTTGAGGCTGTGTGGCTTTCAGGTGTGAGCTGCCTTGGCACAGTTGTCTGGCTGTCAACAGGGACTGGTGATACTGGGGAGGAAAGCAGCGCAGAGACATCATTGGTGTCTTGGGATCTGGGAAAGAATTTACTAATTTTATCTGTGCTTACCTGAACCATCCTGGGTGATCGTGGAGCAGTTCCTGGAGTCCAGACTTTGCTGATCAGGGGATTCTGCAGGTCCACGCTACGATGGAGCAGAGATGTCACCTGTGGTCTTGGGATCAATCCTGAAGTCTTCTCCCGGCTGGAGAAGAGGCTGCTTTGCTTTGGGTGAGTTGGTTGCAGTCTTGGCTGCAGCCTCCTCCTCTGTCAAACGCTGTCCTGCTCAGGGAGCACTGCTGTGCGTGAAGGGGCTGGAGGAAGACTTGGACCATTGCTTGGGAGTTTCCCCATCCTGCCCACCCACCGCGGTCTGTCAGTTTAATCTCGTCAGGCAGTGATTGCCTCCCTCTGGGAGTGATCATATCACACAACCATGTGTCACCCAGGCAGGTTAGGATTTATTATCGTGCTGGTCTCTCTAAGAGGCTGTATTTTACAAGCCTGAGTCAGGGGAAGGGGAGGAGAAATTCTTCTTCTCCCTAGTTGTGTGCCCACCTATAGGAGCCTGCAGCAAGGCAGGGGTAGGGGAACTGTATCCCATGCTGAAACCACCTCCTCAGCTGGGTCCCCATCCCCAGAGGTGGCATGGGAACCTGAGGAAAGGAAATTTGTGCCCGAGGTTCCCGCACTGTCCTGAACCTCTGAGCCACATCTGCACCCTCCCCTGCTGTCAAACCCACCTCCTGCAGGGAATAGGAATGCCCAAGAAACAGGGAGGTCCCATTACTGTTTGTCCCGTGCGATGTCCCTCCTGCTGCTCTGGGATGCAGCAGGTGAAGTAACACGTGCCTGGATAACCCTGGGTATAAAAAAAACCAATGTGGGTGAATTAGCATGTGGAGGAAGAGAGCAGTGAATAATCCCTGTACAAAAATGTGGTGGGTTTTTTTTTTCTTTACATGCTAATGTTTTTCTTTAGAAGCCCAATAATCATGTCCATGCTTGGGATTTTCTATCCTGCTGAGAGCCATCAGTTTTGATTAGCACGTTAAGTGCCTGCTGCAATTAAAATTATCAGCAGTTAAAAGATGACCTGAATGATGAGATAAGATACAAGCCTCCTAAGCAAAACCATCTTTGTGAATGAAATGAGATGGAGAAAGGTCCTGTTTTTCTTCCAGGAGTATGTGCAGGACTCTGCTTGTGTTTCTTGCTTCTTCCCTTTCCTGCTGCTTGTCTTCCCACAGTGACCATCACATCTCTTGGCAGCCACCGGACTCCTGATGGACAATTTCACAGCAATTAATTGAATATCGACATGTGGCAAATGCTTCATGGTGAGGCTGTCCTGCCTTGACCCTCCACCCGACTCAAAGGAGAGAAGTACAAGATGTGACATATCATTACCAGAGCTAAGGTAACCCTTCACGTTGGCTGAGAGGAGCCTCATGAGCAGCCTGCTGGGCTGCCACGTGAGGGCCAGGTCCTCCACCACTGCTGGAGATGTGGGAGGCCCTTTTGTGGCTTCTCTGGAGGTGAAGAAGGGGCAATTACCTTCAATTGCTCCAGCCCACGGTGGCCAGGTTGGGCCTGTGGGCGATGTTGCTGAACTGGCAGCGAGCGGCAGGTCACGTCACTGCTTGCTCTTTGCTTTCCTCAGTTTTAACTTGTTCAATCCCCATGGCCGCGAGCAAGATGAGAGGGTTTTGTGGGTGCAGGCATGCGCCAGAACTGCACCAGCTCTGCCCAGCGCCTGGCTGAGTATGAGCTTCCCGCGAGCGTGCCGTGATGCTGGTGAGACCATTCTGCTTCGTTGTGATTGCCGCTGGCCAATTTCTCTAGCTCCAGTTTCCCAGTTTGCATGTCTTCAGCCCAAACTTGCAGCTGTGTGAAGTCATTCTGCCTCTGATGGTTAGGAGAGGCTCTAATACTGGAAAATATCTCTTCTTGCAGTACTTACGTGTCTCAACGTTGACACCTTTCAACTTTCTATTGCGTTAGCTGAGCAGATTGACTTTCTGAACTCTCACCCGAGCCCAGCTTTCCCCCTTTATCAGAGCTCTTTCCTGAACTGCTTACAGCTTTCAACTTTCTTTTTGAAGTGTGAACCCCCGGCATGGATATGTTTTTCCAGCAGCAAATGGTGAACGGGCTGTTCTCCCTCTTGGCATCCCCACACGTATCCACCTCCCAGGGCCCTCTTTGCTCTCTGGACTTCAGCAAGAGGAGCTTGGGGGACACCACCAGTCACCAGCCAGGCCCACGTCTAGTGGTTCGGTGGAAATTAAACACAATTGTATGAGGTCTGGCTGGGGTGGAGTTAAGTCAACCCACCACAATGATTTAATTTTGATGGGTCTGGGGCTATGCTTTTTTCTGGAGATGATGTTCAAAGAAACTGTCCTCCAATCTGTAGATATTACCTCTAGTCCTCAGTCGTTGATCTTGGCTTTGACTTGAGCCACATTAAAAGAAAAACCTCCCACTGACTCCCAGCTGACACATTTGCAACCCACGATGCCGTGGTAGGTTCAGCGATGCTGTGTTACATTACTGACCCTGAAGTGTCTCTCTCGGCTTACGGGCACTGATACAGACTGAGTCGAGTCTGAAACTTGATTAATGAGAACATACACTACAGGAAAATGGCTTCAGCATTTGCAAGAAGACAGACAGCCTCAGGCATTCTGTGGTTTTTGACAGCTGGAAGCCATGAATGTCTGTTTTTTTTTTTCTTTTAAAAAAAAAAACAAACCAAGTCCCTAGAATGAACACATTCAGCAAATGGGGGGAAAAGAAAAAAAGAAAACATCACTCCTGGCTGGGGTGAGAAAATCAAGTCTATCAGCAAAATTTTCTCGATGGCTACAAGGCAGCTTCCCAGGTTTTGATGTTGGTGGATTCATTCTCTGCATTCTGCCTTTCTTTCTTTAGATAGCTGTTTGAATTCTTTTTTTGGGGGGGTCTTCTTTCAAGAAAGACATTTGGTTTATGCTGCAGATGGAGAATTTGCAGCCAAATTCCCCTGTGAGCATAGTGCACGGACTGGGGTTGCTTGCAGTGAGATCCGCCTTTAAGATCCAGAAGAACCATGTGGGGACAAAGCAGGAATATGGGAGTACCGACACAGATTCAATGTGTGGGATGGGAAGTATAACTTCCATCTGAAAGGAGGTGGTCCGTGGTATTTGCCCCTCAGCATCGTTGATGCTGGTTGCCCACACGGCCAGGAAGATGCTGCTGCCTGGTGGCATCAGCTTGCTGGTCTTTGCAGTCAGGAATGCAAGAAAGATGGTTTATGGAATGAAAATATCGTTCTGGAGAATAGGATGCATAGCACACGGTGAATGTAATGTGCAGGTTAGAGCTGGCCAACAGGTTGTGTATTTGGTATGTCTGCTTTAAAATTAATCATGTTTGAGTGATATCCTTATGCTTATCCTTATGCTTTCCCGAGTTGGGGACATAAAATGCAACATTAGGGAAGACTTCCTTAATCCAACAAATAAATTTGTTGCAGACGTTTGAGTGTTTTCTGTTGTTTTTCATGGAGCTCTTTATAGCTTTCAGATGGGACACTCCCAGCTTCCTCCAGAAATTTCACTTGCAGTGAGTTGAACTTTTGGTCAGGACTGAAAATCCGTGATGAAGAATATCAAGATGTTCAGGGCCCCAGAGACAAAAGCCAAAAAGGACTAGCAATACTTAGTAGTAATTACAATTGTTTCCTTTCCGTAGGAAAGGATTGATTTCTGTGTTAAAAGGAACGCGTTTCTTACAGAGCAGGCAGGGTGACGGATGACTGTATTAATAATATAGGATTTCTTCTCTAAGATGTGGGAATGGGCTGGAGACTTTCCTCCTCCTCCTCTTCCCTTACAAAAGGGGAAATAGAGGCTAATTTAAAAAATATATACTGCAGTGTGTGATGGCTGGCAGAACAGGATTCATTTCTCCATGCACGGATATTATATCTATTAAGTCTCGATAATGGGTCCCTGAGGTCCCTTCTGTCCCAGCCTGGGGACAGGTCCCTCCGCTGCTGTGATTTGCTGTGCTTCCTGCAGCCACTGGTTCTACCAGCAACCAGACACCCCTCCTGAAGGTGTTTTTAGTGCCTGCCATTGACTTTTTCCTCCAAGATCTGTGGGATGTGCTCGTGGGTTCGAGGGGAGCGATCCCTTGACCCAGGCGGCGCTTGTCCCAGTGAAGCCCTTGCTGGCTGCTCAGGTGTAGTGCAAGAAAAGTGAGGCCAGACACTTTGCACAGCGAGCGGGAGGAAGAGGAGAGCTGGCGAGGCTGGGATGGGGGAAGCTGAGACCATAATTTTCTTCCTGTGATCTGCCCTGGTCATAAATAGGCTTTTCCAGCACGCGAGCGAGGTCTGCACATCAGATACGTCAGCTGTATGTTGGTTCCCCCAGGAGCAGGTTCAAAGTAAAGGCAATGCTTCATCAGAAAGCTAATTGAGGAACTGAGTCTGAAGTCTGGTTGCAGGAAAAAGCCTGTTTTCTCCATCCTAGTTGATTTTATTACAGCTTGCCCGGAAAACTCAGATCTGTGCGTCCACGTGCCAGCTCTGTTTGCTTCCCTATGGCATCACACAGCTTGCCACAAATTATCGAGGTGATGCTCACGGCTGCACTTTCTTGTTATCCTTTGGTAGCTTGTGTTTAGTATTTGTAATAACCTGTGTCAGGTTTCCTGCAATTGTAGCTGTGCGTTTTGCTGGCAAAAGCCAACGTTGTTTAAAGGCGATTTTTTTTTTTTTTCATTCTGGGAGGGAGATTTTGCTGCTTATATATCAATATGATGGCTTGCAGTGTTCTGGCAAGCTGGAGAAAGGAGATAAGAATGAAAGAAATGCTGCATTTCATGACCCAGTGGCTTATGCTCTCTGTGCTTCACTGTGGACATTTAACAATCATGAGAGAAGGTCTTCTATGCCCCTTAAAATATCCACATCTTTAATGTAAATGAATTAGAACCATTTTTTCACAGTTGGGTCATGCGACTCTGCAGTCAGAGGGGATAACAGTGGGTATATTGTACGGAGGGATGAAAAGAGAGAGCCCCGATGCTGGAGCAGACACTCTGTTCAGATCGATATAATAAGGAGACAGCTAACTAGCCTCGTGTGTTTTATTTCCGTGTTACATTTGGTTTCTTTTCTGAATGCTCCTGAAATGAAAGGTGACATGTGCAGGTCAGTAGGGTGCTGAGCCCTGAGCCAGGAGCTGGATCTATTCTCAGCACTGTCACTGCCTTGCTGGGTGACTTTAGGTACATCTTTTCCCTCTTTGTTTCCATCCTAGCTGTTCTCTCTTGGCCATACTCTAAGTGCTTTGGGGCAGGGATTATCCATCCCTGTGCAGTTGCTCAGTGCCTGGGACCATGAGGTTTTACTCTCTTCTCCATTATTTCCACACTATAATCGTGATGAGAGTCCTGATTCCTGCAAGCAGATGAATCAGGGGGGTTAAGGCTGGTGCAGGAGGAGGAACAGGATGGGAGTCACAGGTGTCCTTCACCCCGAGGCATGTTCAGTACTTAGTGGTTATGAATGGGCAGGTTGGGTTGAATTTTGGATAGCTTCTCTGTGGGGTCAGGATCTACCCCTCCAGCTGAAGATCTTGCCATTTGTATCAGAGACGCTGTGTCAGGAGTCAGTGCCATGGAGCAAACCCAGAAATGCAGCAGAGGGAAGGAGCCCACCAGCCCCATTGCTCCCGGGTGGAGGGGACACTGGCAGGGCTCCTGCCCCAACCGCAGCATGGACCTTTGATCTGGCCAGGGAGATGCCAGAAGGAATGGAAATGCAGTAATGAAAAGATGAAATTCAGACAAATACCGTTCTTGGAGGAGGGAGTGGTGGACCTCATGGGCTCAGACAAGGTGCCTTGCTTTGTATCCCATCCCACATCCCACAGCATTGCACAGGGATGCTCATCTCCTGCTGTTCCCTGCCTGGCTTTCTGTTGTTCCAGGAGCTTGCTAGGTCCCTTAAGAAGAGCAAAGCATTTTTGCTCAAGGTCATGCTTGCAGCACAACAGCAGGAGAAGCTGTGTAAATGAAAGGTTTGCATAAAAAAATGGAAAAGCTAGAGCCAGCCTGGAAAGGACTTTTTTTTTTTTTTTTTTTCCAGGGCAGCTCCCTTGAATTTCACAAAGGAGACTTGTCTGTATCTGTGGTGGTGAGTGTGGCAAGGCCAAATCTGTGGGACATCTGGGGCCGGCTCTTTATGCCAGCAATAGGTAAGAGGCTCTGAATGATGCTGACGGAATTATGAAGCTGCGTGTGAATTTTCATTATGCCCTCCATGGATTTCATGCTCTCCGTGTGCGTGCCTGAGATGCACATGCAGCCCCCCCAGCATACTGATGAGCCCGTGACATTAGTATTCAGCGACAAAAGCCGGAGCTGTTAGACAAGGAATAATGGTGTGAAGGGGAGAACTGATAAATGATCAGGCTGTATTATAATATTGGCAGTGCTGACCCAGCTCCCTCGGAAAGGAGATTTACCAAGTGCCAGTTTAGAGCCGTAGCACCAGAAATAAGTCGCTGCGGAGGATGTGTGTGTTTTGGGTGCTGGCTTTGTCAATTTGCAGAGAGGGAAACACGTGGTTGGCAAGGGTCTGGAAAAATAAGCAAGTCACAGGCTCCTCTGTCTGTCTGCATGCACATAGTTCCTGTTAGTGGGGCACACGAGCACCCATCCCTTCTCGGCGCAATACTTGGCACAAATTTAACTTAGTTAGGCTCAGATTTAGGTGCTTTTTTTGGACTGGACCCTAACTACATGATCACATGTGGCACTTTGGGCTAAGAGTGCGAGGGGACTGCTGGCAGCTCGATGCATTCCAGATGTTTCAGCTGAAGGTGGAATTGCCCCTCTGCCCTCTGGATTTGGGTTAAATCACCGGGGTCAGGGTTGCCCAAGGTGTTTGATATAGGGGCAGGTGCAGCGTACAGACTGGGGGTTACTGTGCAGGAGTGTCCTGCAGCTGTGGGAGCCACAAACACAAATTCATGGGTAAATTAATTTAAATAGGTGGATGACTTTGCTCTGGTTTGTTGTGTTTAACCTTCGCTGCAGTCGATGGTTTATCTAGACCTGTGGATAAACAACAGAAAAGCCCAGAGGCTAAACCAATGTGATGTTTTTTGTCTCATTTTCCAAACAGAGCTGATTTATAGTGGGCACAAAAATATGAGTGAGTGGTTATGTTTTTTGAAAATAAATTAAAGACAACATTTGCAATGAATGTAGCACATGACCCAGCCAACTTTTTCTGAGCACTTTTTATAAGCACAATAGTGAGGAACAGCCTCTGTTTTTATGATTAGCTGAAAATGATTGCAGATGTTTCCTTGACACCAGAGGGAAACGTGAAGCGTCATGAATTAATATTTGCAAGGTGGCATTTTGAGGTCTCCGAGCTCAGCAGACCCGTAATAAAGAAAGGAGCAGTGATCATTACTTTTGTTTGCAAAGCTCAGGGCAGGTAGTGGCTGGGGACCAATCTCTGAAATTATCTGGTTGTGGTAGGTGTAATTGGGGAGCTGGCAGGGGGCTTCCAATAGAGTGGATTCACTCCCTGTTGGTGAAGCAGGAGATGGAGAGAGACGCACCGGCGATATCTGTCACATGCAGCAGACGTCTTTGACAGTGATCTGCACTGCGGCAATTTCCTCTTGGCCAGGCGATTATTACTTGTCAGCACCAGCTGTTACCTGGAGGACCCCAGTTATCAATTACTTGAGGGCATTTTCCCCAGCATTGATTATTTTATTAGCTCCCTGATGAATCATTCGTCTCCAGCATCTGAGCCTTGGAGACCGACCGCTGGTAGGTGCCATTGACCCCAGTCAACACCAAATCATCTACCATGGCTTCCAAGAGGCAGGAGGTTCCCGTGGGTCACCTTCCCCCCTGCGAGGGTTCTGGAAGGAGCCTTCACCCCCTGCCCACTGCAGGACGCTTGCAGCCGCCTTGTCTGGCTCCATTTTTGGAGCCACCATGTGAGTGCCAGGCGGGAGGAGGAGAAGTGACTGTCCCACAGCCATGCAGAGATGGTGCGGCAGAGGTGTGCCCCGGCCCCCGACAGCAAACACCAGAGCCCATTGTGTCCAGGGCCCTGAGGAAATAGATGGGTGACACACAGGCACCTGCAGAAAATGTTCTCCAGACTGTGCTTGTGCGATAGATTGAAAGAGAGCGAGAGAAATAAAGAAGCAAAGAAGGAAAGAAGGAATGAAAGAAAAGAAGGAAAGGAAGAAAGGAAGAAAGAAAGAGAAAGAAGGATTAATTATTAATTTCTGTTTAATGATGAGCAGTTCCTGCGTGGAGTGCTGAACCAGCCATCAAGATGGTCTGGAAGCAGCAGATGCACATTGCAGCAAGATCTCTTGGTTTGCCTTATTTTTAACCCAGGGTCTGCAGGAGCTCAGCACCTCTGTGTTCAGCGCTGCCTGCTCCTGATCGGTGTCCTCAGGCATAAAAGCAGAAAAAAGGACAAGTGCCACTAAATGAAGCCATTCCCACCTGGTCCCAGCAGATCAGAGCTTGTTGATCTTCAAGCACGATGGCTTTTTGAGCGATGCCACCACCCACAGCCCTTGTGCACCTTCAGCTGAAGCAGTTGGAGAAGAGACCAGGCTTTTACCATCAGGGTGACAAACACCAGATCTTCAAACCTTTTAAAGCACCCTGCCTTGTTGTGGCTGCCGTGGGTTTGGGAACAACCTGCTCTGCCCACGCGGTGGACGCAGAATAAGCCACTGGTCTGAGGAGCAGACACCTGAAGGCAGCAGGTCCAGATGGGAGAATTTCCAGTTTGCTTCAGATACCACAGTCAGCTTGTGCACATTTGGCTCCTTCTCAGTATAATGCAGCTCTTCAGAGCTGAGAGAAAAAGATCCAACAGAGTGAAAATCTTTGAAACAGGGAGAAAAAGAGCAAAAACACAGCCTAGGGAGCCTGGCTAGAAAAAACAAACAAAAGGCAGAGAGGAAATGGGAAGCCGTGGATGGTATGTTACACAGTGTACGAGCCAACAAGCAATATCTGCAGGTCATCCACTCCTCTGAGCCTAGGAGAAGACATAGGTCCTTGGGTTCAGTTGCAGTCCCTCTCCCCCTCTTCCCCAGCCTCTATTATTTTGTCTCCAAATGCCCAGCAACCACAGCGCCAAAAATAGTTTGCAAAGCCTGACAAAAATCTTGATTTCCCCAAGTTTTGCCAAGCCGCGTTTCAAGTATGAAGCGCTCTGGCTGTTACTCGTCAACTCAGCGCTGACCTTCCGGCTGCTCCATCCCTCCCTGCGCCGATGGAGAGGTACAAATGTTTGGCATTAACAACCACGCCGCCAGCCCTTCAAAGCCGTCTTCCTAGCTGTGCCCCTCGATTATTATTTTCATTCCTTTTCCTGAACGTGTTGTCTTTAGAACGAGATCATCTTTGGTTTGCAATGTTTCACACTTAATGCTTCCTTTGGGGCTGGAGGGCTGTGGAAAGGGAGCAGCAGGGGATGCTGAAAGCAGCCTCTGAAGGGATGTTGTCAGCCTTTTTGGGCAGCCACTGGCTAAGGACTGGGATGGGAGTTGCAAAGCGGAAAGCTCTGAGATGCAGTGGGTAAATCAGGGGAATAAACAGATATCCTCCCTGCTTTGGATTGCAGCTGATTATCCAGCTTGTTGCTATGCTAGCTCTCCTTGCAGCTTTTTTTCTTATTTTCTTTTTCTCTTTTTTTTTTTCCCCTTTGGGATTTTGCTGACAGAGGAAAACTACTGTAAAGCCACCTTGGATTTCACGCAGCCGTGCTGGCTCGTGCAGCAGCGATCCAGGTGGAGAGGATGCTTTTGCTGCTGCACGGAGCGGGCTGGCCGGGTTTGTTTGGGGGCCCTGGAGACCTAATGAGATGCTCTCAGCACAATCCCAGATCTAACGAAAGGCAGATGATCTGCCTCGGAGCGTGCGGTCTTTGGTGCTAACGAGGCCAGGTATTAGGAGCTGTTGTACGGCGTGAGGCACCTCCACGGTGATTGTCTGGTTTGTGCCTTCGGTGTGTTTTTTGGCTCATTTCTGCCAAGGACGCCACTGTTCATCCTGCAGAGGGTGAGGAACTTCATGAAAGCTTCTTGTCAGCTTTCCCCATGACGTGCTGGGATTTAGTCCAATTCCTCCTCCTTAGGAGGACACGAGGTAGAGAGAGGAGTATCTCCTGCACTCCTGCTGGAGCACATGGAAAACAGGAGACAGGGTCCTGCCAAGCCTGGATTTCCTCAATGTGTGCAGAGAAGGGAAGATGTGACTGAAAAGGGAGTGACAAATGCACAACACTGAGGTTTTCACTGGCTGCCAGGCTTGTTCTTTCTTTCCCATTCTTGGTATCATGGCAGTGTTCAAAGTCCAGGCCTGGGAGGTGGATGGTGTGTCCTGCATTGCTCGAACAGATTACACCAACAGCTCTGCCCCAAAGAGCCTGCATCTTGCCTTGGATAGAGGAGCTTCTGTGCGAGACGTTAGGCATGGGACACCAAAGAGGGAAGAAACTTCTTCAGAAGTCTGCAGGCAGCTGTGTGACTAATGAACCTCAATTCTGCTGAACAGCCTGGCATCCCTTACTGTAGCAGCCTGCAAATCATTATCGGTATTTTTAGGTCCCTGATGAATCTAACGACCTGGCTGGGGGTGCCTAAGTCACTACTGAAAATGGGAATTTCACACCAACAGGATTCATTTTACCTAATCTACCCAGCTAACAGCCAAGCGTTCAGCTGAAGCAACTTCTCAGAGCTGACTGTGTGGCTGGTAGGGAGGTCTAGAAGGTGTCTAGAAGGTGATTTTTCTCTTCCCAGGATGGATGTCCAGGTTAGCACAGGCACATGACCTGCTAGAGAGGCTTGTCTCTGCCCTTTGGTTGTGAAGGAGCCTTGAAGACCTCAGTCGTCTCTAAGCTGGGTGTCCTGTGTAAGGCATGCACCTTGTAGGGGGATAAAATGAGATAAAATGGATCTTCCACATAGACACTGATGCAAGTTTTACCCTGTGTTTTTAAATAGTTTTGTGTAAATAACACTGGGGAATGACACAGCGCAGGTCTGCAAGGCATTAGCGCGCTCTGGCACGCTGTACGTTTCACACAGAATGCTGTTAGCAGCAGAGAAAAGGCCAAGCCAGACCTTCAGATCTAAGCACACTCGAGTTTTGGAAAAATCTGGATATGGAGGAGGATCTGAAGTTTCCTTCTGGCCTCTATCTTTACAAGGAGCCAAACCACTCTGTCCAGTGCTGCTGAGCCTTTCAATAGTTCCCCAATGATTTCAATCCAGCTGCTGCAGCCCTGGGTGCACCTTGGCTCCGGACAAGCTCCAGATGAGTTGTTCTGATCTCTTGCTGCTCTGTGAATATGCAACACCCAACAGCTGTGCAGGGCTTTCCTAGACCTTAGCTGCTGTAAGCTGTGTTATAGAACTGTAGAATCAGAGAATGGTTTGCGTTGGAAAGGACCTTCAAGATCATTCAGTTCAAATCCCCCTGCCATGGGCAGGGACACCTCCCACTAGCCCAGGTTGCCCAAAGCCTCATCCAGCCTGGCCTTAAGATCAAGGTGTTGAGCCACCTTGGATTAAAACGAGAACTCTGTGGCCTCGGGTATAGACCTGGATTACATTTAAAAACCAGATGTGGTGCAAAATGTCCATACAGAGATATAAACTGGCAGAACGGCTCCAGCAGTGTTATCATCTGCCCTGGGAAATGCTGTGGGTAGGGAATGGCCACCTGAGCAGATGCTGCTGTATTGCTATGGGCTCAGCAGTCACCGCCCTTCAGCAAAGCGATGGTAACTACGTGTCTCACCTGTCTGTAAAACACCTGTATTTAAGCTGCTGTCATGAATTTATTTTACTTTGCAGGCACGGAGCACTAAGAGAGCATAATCTACCCGTGTCTTCAGAGGCTGCTCGTGCTGAGCCAGCAGAACCATCTCCTTGGAGGATCCAGCTGCTGCCCACTTCATCCCCAACTGTTTCTATGCACCGTGAACCCTGGGGACAGTTCATGGAAGGTTTCACCTGGAAACCCACGTGCCAGACATGGTAAGTAGCACATCTCTCACGCAGGTTTTTCTGCTGGTGTCTCCACCCTTTCCATGGACTCAGTCTTGCAATATGCTGAAAATCTTTTGCTCCGCTTTTTTCCTGGTGTTACTTTCAGCTTTTTGGTTTGCTTCACTGCTGCGAAGGGTCTTTCTGCACACACTTTGCACAAACGCTGAGCATTGCTTTTGGCTGAGCCATCCCCTGTGGCAAGGCAACGATGCAGAAGTGTAGGTGGTTTTGCATTTTGTATTGGTATTAGTAAATCCCAGCTGGGGAATCTCATATTTTTTCCAAGTACTACAGGCTGACAGGAGGTGGGAAAGGCCTGGAGGGAAGGAAAAAAATGTGCGTGCTGCCTCGTGAAAGGTCTGCAAGAATTGGGAGGTGATAGCTGGAGAAGGCAAGTGGCTGTGATGCAGCTGGAGGCTGCCCAGGTGAGAGCACAGGACAGGTTTGCTGATTTATTGGGGTCTGAGCACAAGGTTTGCAACACTGGTGCTGTGCCTTAGGTAAGAAATATCGCAGCCCTGGGCTGCCGTGCTGGCAGATGTGTCAGATAATATCTGTACACAACACAAATGCACACTCACACACATACACACAGACTTATGCTTCTTCCGAGCTCTAGTGTAGGACCACAGAGGATTTCCCTTTCTAAAGTCATGGGGTAAAGGACTTCATGGCATAATGTGACTGTCCTGAGAAGCAGAGGAGATAACATAAGAGTGAATTTGCCATCTGTCCCTGGAGTTAGGAAACACAACCATAACTGTGTCTGTAACTTTAGACAGCTCAAACAAACCGAGGAAATTACAGTGTGCTTCCACATGCTTTAGATCTGGGGCTGGTCCTGTGTTCCTCTGGGTATAAACAGGGTCGAATCCTTCTCCTTGCTGTTTTCCTTTAATTTAATATTCCTTGCAATAGGACTGTTCCTCTTAATGAGCCTAATGTAAAACACACTCGTTTACTGACTGCGGCAGGAGTCTCTGGCTCGGGCTGCCCTGCACGTCGCCGCGGAGTCTGATGCTGGGGAGGGGAATGACTCTGGGATGTTTGACACTGAAACGACATGTCGGGAATATTTACTGGGCAGGACGAGGGGGATGAATTATTTTCTCGCAAATTATTAGGTCTGGGCTGGCTCAAAATGCAGAATAATGCTTGCTAGTAGACTGGATGCTGGGGGATGCTAATTTTTAGGAAACAAAAGTGGATCCTTTCCTAGACGGCTACATTTGCAGACCACAATTGTCTTCCCTTTCAATAATGTCAAAGCAAGACTGCCCTGTGCTGAAAGCCCAGGCCAGTGACTCCCAGACACAGGCTCACAACCCCAAGCAATTTCTGTAGGATGTACAAGGGAGCTCAGCAGGATCCCACTGGCAGGAGCCAGGTTCCCCCAGTGGAAGCTGGTTACAAACTGGAGGCTGGGTCCCCAGGGCAGAGGTTGGCCCTGGGAAGGGCAAGCAGTGTTTCCAGACAGGGTGGAACGAACTCATCCGTCATTGTCATTTTTTCATTGTTTTCCGTGTTTTACTGCTGCTCTTCTAATAGGGAATGATCCAAAACATGCTTCTTTGCTGTGGGTGGCATGTGTCCCTGGTCCCCAACTGTCTCTGCACTGTCTCTGATGGGGGGGACGGTCTGGGGACAGGCTGCCTTGTAAGGACATGTCAGAAATCTCCACCCCACCAGTTTCTGAGAGGAAGAAATATCCCCTAATCCTGATGGGCAATGAATTGCGTTGAAGGGACACGTACCCTTGGGCTGTGGTTTCACAACTATATTAACACTCTCTTAAAGACTGTCTTTCCAGGTGCTCATTTCTGCCTTTTTTGTCATGATAGAGGATTGTGGAGACCATCCAGGTGACAAAACCCCTCTTTCTGGTGTTTTGGGACTTTTTTTTTTTTTTCTCTCTCTAAAAGAGGCTTTCCCCCCAAACCACATCCCTTCCCTAGGTACAGCTGCACGACCAGAAGCCCAGCAGCAGGCAGAGCTGGTGGCCAGGGGATGGGGGACCCGCAGCCCTGCCACCACATGTGAGACCACAGCTTCAATGCCCTTTTTTCCTTCCTATTTATAGCAGAGCTGGGTGATTCTCAGCCATTCATGTAAAGAGCTCATAGGGCTCCAGGGCTTGGATTGGCAACCAGCTGGTGTCCAGTGGAGCTGGATGGAGCCATGGTGTTAATAGGAAAAGGCTGCACAGCCGCGTGGACACAGGTATCAGTCCTGGGGGTGGGATTGCAGCTCTGCAGCATCCCACAAAAACAAAAGTAAGCTTAAGAGGCAAACAAGACTTTGGGTTAACATGGGATCTTCTTACTCCCCTTTGTTTTCAGACCTCCGAGGTAGATTTGGTTCAGGTTTTCTGATTTTCTTTCCAAGAATGTGCTTCTCTCAACAATTCATGTAACTCTAGGATTCAGAGATTTAAGATACACACTGAATCCTTCTCCCTGCCAAAACTGGGTCTGAGTTTTGTGTCACAAGACAGTGACTGGCAAGGACACAAGTAGAAATTCCCAGCCTTAGAGGTGCTGCCGAGGCTGATTCACTTTGCAGCCAGGGCAGGAGAAACGTTAAAAGCGCATTATGCCAGCAGGTCCCCTTCTTTACACTTTATCAGAGCGGCTGCCATCAGCAAAAACACACGCAGGGATTTCCAGGGAGTAATCATCACACTGCGTAATCCCCTCGGCTCTGCAGCCAGCACGACGTGTGCCACCGCCGGGCTGGGATGCGCAGCTGGGGGGTTTGTGTGTGTCCCAACCCCGGCAGGCAGCCGACTTCAAAGAGCCCACGAAGCTAATGCAGGTCAGCAAGGAGCCAACGTGCTGCTATCCCAGCACGCTCTTATTAGGGGAACTGATACCCGGTTAATTATATCCTCCTTTTTTTTTTTTCCCTTTGCTCCCACACCCTTCCCCTCCTGCCTGCCAGGCATTTCCAACCGGCAAGGAGACTCGCTCCTTTGCTTCTTTGTTCATCAAGTCTTCCCCTCCTTGTTAACTGCTTGGCACTTGTCTCTCTGCTCCGTGGCTCCTGGTCCCTTTCCTGTCTCTCTGTCTCTGGTGGCCTTGGAGGTCTCTTCTCCTCTCCAGGAGGCACCCGGCGGGTGTCAGAGTGGTGTTGCCTCTGAGCATCCTACTGGGCATGCAGCATGCAGCCGCTCTTTCCTGCTTAATCCCACTTTGCTCCTGCTCCTGAAGGTTGTGATTGAAGAGATGTTTGTCCAAGAAGCCTTTATTTTGCTTGGATTGTATAACTGTGTGTGTGGGGGGTGGGTGGAGGGAGGGAAGTTTTTGAGCACATGAGCCTTTCCTTTGAGACAGAAACACGGATCTCTGAGCTGTGTAGCAGGCTGGGCAGGCTGCTGGATTTCACAAAATAGGAAAAGATTGGGGCTGTGAGCTGCGTGCAGAGCAGCTCCTGGAGGAATCACACACAGACATGGTCTTCCACCTGTGTAGGTGGGAATGGCAGAGGGAGTGTCCCCATGTCCCTTTTCTCAGTGGTACCTGCAAGCCTGAGAGCACCCAGGACCCTCCAAGCAATCAGAAGAAATACCAGCACCGATGCACAGGGACCACTGTGCTCCCATGGGAAGATCCTCCTGACCTGGGATGCTGAAGCTTGTTGGTAGAGCCCTGGAAGCCGTGCTGCTGGCTTTGGCGGGTTGCTGGATGGTGCTGCAGCCCCAGGGGTCTAGATGTCCCCAAAATGTGCCTTATCTGGTGCAGCAGGAGTAAAGACAAAGTGAGCTGCTATCTCACTGATCCCTGCTGGGACTATTCCCTTCGTTTTTTGCTTTGATATTCTCATGCTGGAACAGCCCTGTGTGTTCTGGACCCGCTTTTCACACAGCCTGGCTGGGACTTCAGCCCCGTGTTTCCCAGAAAGGGTTGGGGAATCTTATAAATCTGCTCTTATTATTTTCTTTTTCCTTCTCCTTTGAATTCCAGTCAGCTGCTGACTGTGAAAACACAACAAGAGGCTCTGATCAGTCAGCCCTTGGCATATTCAAATTGGCACCAGTTTGTTTGTTTTGGGGCTATAACCAGAGTGAGAAAGCCGGGGCTTTGAGAGGTTATTGGGATCACCTGGGAAAATACACATGCCTTTCATCTCGCCTCCATCCCCCCTGGTCCAGAGGGCTCTCAGCCCCCAGCTGGGCTCCCAGCCCCCTTCTTTTCATCAGTGGCAGGACCCGCGCTGAGCCTGGGGACAGGCACTTAGCGGTGGCCATTTGACACGGAGTGAAAGTCCCAAGGGAAGAGGTGTTTCTCTTTCAAGGAGTGTGGGGCCAGGAGGGAGCATTGGACAAGGTATCAAATACTTTTCAGGTTTTCAAAATGGATGCTGGAAGCTGCTTCCCTCCATCACAGCAACTGCAGGTAACACCCAGCCCCTGGCAATGCTCCAAAAGAGGGACCTGGATGCAATAATGCAGGGTCCTTGTTATTTTTTATTTTTTAACTTTTTTCCCTGCAGAAATGACATGTCCACACACACGGAGGTACCAGGCAGAGTTCTTCAGGCAATTCTTTTTTTTTGGAGGGAGTGAACATTTTCTTGCATCTCTCTGAGCTCATCAAAACAGCGATTCTCTCCCGCTTGTAAGAACAGAGGGCTGAACTCCCCACAGTGGAAATAGTTCCCCTGTCCCTGCACAGCAGTCCCAGTGTCACCACTGTTTGATTTTCTCCCACACCCCCAGGTCCCTTGCTAGAAGATGCTGGGAACAGTTATTTGCAGGAAGCTCAGGGGATGCCACCAGCCGTTTCTCTGCTCAGTGCTGTCTTTTCTGCATACAGTGAAAAACATTTCTCCTCGGCTCCCCCAAGCCCTCAGCTTTTTCAGATTCCTTCATCTTCCTTTACCAGACTTTTTTCCCCTTCTTTCCTTTGTTTCATGCAGGATTGTATCAGTTTTCAGGACACAGATCCGCTGCAGACCGGGGATTTGCCCTTACTGGATCCCTTTAGCCTGCAGACACCACTGTTACCGAGTGATTGATAACGAGTTCAGCCCAGCAGCACTGGCTTTGAAAAAAGAGTTTTCAGCTGGAGAGCAACATCCCAGGTTCTCCCTCCACACATTTGTCAAATTGGAGAATGAAATGGTCCCCTAGAAGAGAGCACCGAGTGTTTATACAAACCTTGCTGCCCAGCTGCAAGCTCAGCTTTTTCATCTGCAGCTCGGGTGTTGCAGCCCGGGAGGTGGGATCTGACGGCTGCTGGGCGGCGATGCTCCGATGGTGCCAGCATCAGCTCTGTGTGGCTCCTCACCTTCAAACGTGCCATCACCTGAGCTGTGAAACAGCGACCTGGATCTGACCGTGGGTTTTGAACATCTCGGAAATGAGGGGGGTTTGTCAGCAGGTTCTGCTTTTCCAGTTCAGGAGGTTGGTCCCTAGTTTCTGTTTCTAAACCTAGCTAAAACCTAGTTACAGGCAATTTGTTTTCTTGCCCCTTTTTTCATCCTCCCTGATACTGTTCCCTAAAGACCTTAAATAAGAATTCGACATGTACCAGTCAAAATGACTGGTACAAGTGTCTCATAAATTTCAAATCTGACTGAGACCAAAACGTGTTTAATCTATATTTGCCAGCAGCTGGCTTTGGGATTTCTTTGCTTTGCTCATTATCTTCCTTCTGCGTTAGTTCTGGTGGAGGTGCTTGCAAAAAACATTGCCCAGACAGTCAGATTTTGCTGTGCGAGTCACTCCCAGATTAAGGACTGGTATTTACCCCCCAGCAGGTAAGTGCATTGCCAGCACTTCCAACCCAGCCATGGAGCACACTGGTGGGTGCTGGTGGTCTGGGCTGGCTTTAGAAAGATGGAGCTGTTGGTTAACCCAACAGTCTGGATGGGAAGGTGCAGGATTTGACCCTGGTGTTTAGCAGGTGCCCTTAGAGTAGGACAGCTTTTGACTGGAGACCTGTTTGGTTTCAAAACACTTGTCTGGGGAAGAAGGCTGAGAGGACAAATGTAATGAAGAATCAGCCTCGGAGATGCATTTGGAGCCAGCTTCATCTGGTTGAAAACTGTGTTTTACACTAATTCAGCCCATGTGGGCTGGTGCGTGGATGGGGGTGTTCAGACCTCTCGCAGGAACATGTAGAGCCCAGGGGGCAGTGGGAGCAGTCCCTTGTGCCTTGCCGTAGGAGAGGTCCCAACCCAGGCGCTGTGTGTGACACTGCAGGTCTGCAGGCAGAAGCCAACCTTCATGAATTAGAATTTTAAGAACCATCAAAGCTCATTTCTGGACCCAGGTGGTTCTGAGAGCAGTAGCCTCCCTCAGGGAGGGGATGGGGTGTGCTTGGTCTCCCTCTCCCCGCAGCTCCCACCCTTTCCCACTGTGACATCTCCCATCCCAGCTGCTCTGGTTGGGAGCGTTGGATGGGCTCCTGCTTGGGGTATGCTGCCTTTTTATTCAGGCGAGGCTGCACAGAAAATCTTGAATTTCTTCACTGTACTCAGGGCTGCTTTTCCCTTCCCCACTCTGCCTTTAGCCCAAACTGGTGCTGGAAGTGCTTGTTTTGGGAACGCACGGGGCATAAAGCATACAAGCAACTGTCTGCAGCTGCAGGGAAGGTCATAAAAATGGGGATTACACCCTTTCCACACGGCAGCCTGCTTCCTCCCTCCCCAGGCTGTGAAGACCTCCGAGGAGGCTGCAAAGACACACGTGTATTCCTGGGAAAGGGAAGGGCTGTTAAATGAATACCACAGCCCAAAATCAAGGCTGGATCTTGCTGGTGGAGCAGGGCTGGGAAGCAGCAGTTGTGTTGGGTGGTTCTCCAGGACCGAGTGGGACCGAGGGGAGCTGGCAGGGGCAGGCTGTTTGCTGGGATGTGAAGATCTGAAGATGTGAGAGTCCTGATCTGATCATGCTCTGGGAGTAAAAGGTCATGAATGGTGTCACATTGCTCGTACAATTGCTCTAAAGGCTCAACATTCTAAAAATATTGAGCTATCCATTCCAGGTTCCCTTTATTTTGCCTTCTTTGGGATTTCAGGCTTTGGTTCCCAAGTTTATAGGTACAGAGCAAGCCAAGGTACAAAGCAGAATGATTTCAAGGTAAAAGAACAAGCAAGTGAGTTGTATTTTGGCACTGTTTCGTTGGTTTGCAATGCAGCAAACACTGCCTTTTAAGCAACATTTGCTTTCAGTTGCAACAACAAAAACTGAGCTCAGGGAGTGAAGATCAATTTGGAGATGATCCGATATCTCTCCATCTTATGCACTATCATCACAGCCCTCGTAGAAGGTGTGAGATGCCTGCCAAGGACTCCCAGGGCATGGCAGGGCTGCTGTCCCCAGGAAAGGGTGAGGAACTGGGCGCTGACAGGGGACTTGCCCCAGACCACCAGATAAATGCACAAACAAATCTGACCAGAAACCCCATGCTTGCAACATAACCCAGTGCCACCCAGCTGGGGAAATGGACTGTTGGGAGAAAATGGCCCAGGGTTTCTGCTCACGTCCTCCTTATTTTTCTTTCTGCAGGAGAGATGATCAGCTGTGACCTTTTTGAGAACAAGGACCAGTCAGGAGCTCCAAACTCCAAGGTGGGAGTGTGGGGCAGGACACCAGGATCTCTTTGACAGCCACAACATACTCGCTGCAGCAAAGATTAAAATGCCTTTTCAGCATCACCTGCAGCTTTTTCTTCTATCGGATTTGGCTCCTTGTCTGAGAGACAGTCTCTGAACCAAGGCACCATGATGACGTAGTGGTAAGTACATGGTTGTGTTAAATCTGCTTTTTTTTTATCATGGGGTTTGTTCCTCCAGCAGTTCATCCCTGAATTCAAACCAGGCGAAGTTTCTCTGCACAAGCCTGCCTCCAGTCCTTGAATGGCTCTCCAAATTCCCGTCCTGTCTGCAGGGCACTGTAGGCTACCTATGCCATGTCCAGTCCCATGCAGCATTTTATTGTTCCCAAGCCTCGCTGCCAGCATCCTAACCATGCCCTGTACAGGTGAGTTTGCTGCTGGAGAACTTGCTTGGAGGGAAAAATCCCTTCAGAATAAGACGTATGGTTCCCATCAGCCTCTTCTGGAAATCAGTGCGAAACAAAAATGACAGCAGGATGATCCAGTTGGTCTTTCATCCCTAACAAGAGGCTCCTAATGAGAGTCTCCTCCTTCTGCCACGGAGCTCTGCCATTGTCCCTCTCTATATTGTTGTAATAGAGCAAAGAAGGAGGGGGAAAGATCATTTAGCACGTGAAAGGCACCTCTTGTATGGGGCTACATGCATGGCACAGTTCAGCTGGGGTGAGCAACCGGCTCCTGCCAAGCTGTGATGTATGAGGCAGAAAGGTCAAAAGTTCTCCTTTACAATCAGCAAGAAAGGAGAAGGCAGGCGATGGCCACTTAATTTGTGGGTTTTTCCCTCTACTTGTCAAGAGGAGTTTGGGCTGTGGTGATGGATAAGTCATCAATTAAAGTCAGACTGTTCATCTTTTGTCTTGGTTCCTAAAGGGCCAAATTCAAGCCCTGGCCGAGTCGATGGGAGTCCATCCACCGATGCCAGCAGGTCCTTGATTGGGACTACGATAGGCTGTGGAGTGACTGGGTTGAACAGCCTGCCCTTCTCCGTGCTCAGCATTGTGTCTCTTGGCTGCCCACTTGCTGCTGTTATTGTGCAGGACATTTCCGGAGATGAGTCTTGCTAACATTTGCCACCGATTCCTTACATTTCTGTCCCTGGTCCCTCTCACCTCAGCTGCTTTGACGTGCAGCAGGAGCACGCAGCGAGCTGTGTCGTGCAGCAGGTCCTCACTCATGCCTTCCTCCTTATCTGACCACATGTACTGTTAGTATTTCCTCTAAGGCGCTCGGCCCCCGTGATAACACTGCTTTATCAACAAAAAGCCTTTAAATATTTTGCTGGTGGAAGGGACATTTCCACTGTTCCACTGCAGTATATATGGCCATAATGGTTTGATCCTGGTGGTGAGGCAGTGGCCCAGGTTGCCCAGAGAAGCTGTGGATGCCCCATCCCTGGAGGGGTTCAAGGCCAGGCTGGATGAGGCTTTGGGCAACCTGGGCTGGTGGGAGGTGTCCCTGCCCATGGCAGGGGGTGGGACTGGATGGGCTTTAAGGTTGATTCCATCCCAAACCAGTCTGTGATTCTATGTGGAACTGAGACCTCAGTGTGTGCACCAGACACTGCCTTCTCCCATGTCCCAGTGCCCAGATGTGCAGGCTGGAGAGATGCTCCAGTGCGCTCTGCCCTGTGAGCAGATCTGTGCAATGCAGGAACTGGAACCACAAAGGTGTGGAGGTCACAGACTGGACTTACCTTCACCGGAGGCCTGGGCTAGGCACAGATTTTCTGAGTATAGTGTAGAGGAAAGAAGAGAGAACTTGCACTTTCTCCTTTGTTCCCCTGTATCAGACCTGGCTGGGGTGAATGTGCTTTCAGCCACATAATATGGGCATGGCTGAGTGGTTCCCTCCATGGAAATGTGTAATTAGAAAACTGAACATATTCTCCAGCATCACTGGTCTTGGCTGTCCTGAGAAAACATCTCTCTTTGATACAGAGGCACAGGCTGTTTCCTTTATGTCGTGCTGGCTGCATGAAGATTGTTCCTCCTCAGTCTGGATGGAGAGGTTGGGGACTATCGGATTTTCTCACAGCACTGGCTGGAAGACCTTCATTGTCTGGTCAGAGTCTGCAGACGCTGTCACATGCCTGAGTGCTCCCAGACTGGGTGGTTTGTATTGGCCTGGGATGAACAAATGCTAATCTTGTCTCTGCTACATGTCTCCTTGGAGAGTTACTCCACTCCCTGCTCTTTGCTGGCCCTCATCAGGACCTGGCATAAAATTCTATGAAAAACTGTTTCTTATGGGAGTGGAACAGAAGTTGGTTTTGTGTTTTTCAATCAGCCCCTTTTCTTACAGTGACACTCATGGGGAGGACACAGTTGTGACTTCCATGGAATGGATAGCTTAGTATTTAGATTTGGAGTGAGTGAAAGTATTTTGGAACTCATCAATTAAAACAGTTTAGAGACCAATATTAAAAAATATTAAAAAGAAGTGAAAAGTCCATGGAGACATGTTGCGCCTAAGGCTAAACTGGCATTTGTAGTTGTCGTGTCTATGGCAGGGTTGTTTCTGGAGTACTGCAGCTCCATGAGAATATCCTACTACCAGTAAATGTATGTGCATGTGTATTTTATGTAAAGGACTGGATGGAGTCCAGAGCTGTATTTTCCAGGGTCTTGTTTCTTAACGCCTGGAACCATGTTCAGGAGGTCAGAGGAACCCAAATCTCCTCATCAGAACATGGCCAGAAGAGTCCTGGAAGACTCTCTAGTGTTGGGGACTGTTCAAGTTATGAGTGTTGTTCTTGGATGCTGGCGAAGGTTTAATAAATGCTGCAGCTGTAGAAAGCACCCTCACTGCAGAGCATAACTCTCCGTGTCAATATATGATTTACATTTCCAGCCTGCATGTATCCAACCTGCATGACTCAGTCAATGGGGTGGGCAGATCCAGCGCTTACTTTGGCAGAGTAGTTCTTCGAGTCTTGTTTAATTAGAACTCAGACCAGCTTCCTGGAGATTGTGGGAACCTCTTTAGCAGCACAAATAGAAACTTGAAGAGGCCAACTCAGTGGGAAAAGATTGCTTGCTAAGGACTTTACTTACCAAGAACTTAACCTCTTCAAGAGTCGTGTCTCTTAGGTACAGCAGAAGGATTTACGTCTGGAATACAAGGTGTCCTACAATCTTCCAAATGTTGGAGAGTTTTGTTTTTTTTTTTTTTGGCAGTGTGAATTAAAATCTCTCAAAATAGTAGACAAAATCTTTTGGGCTCAACAGCATCCAGTTATTCTTAAGTGTCCTCTCTTGAAGTGCTTTTCATTCTTGATATCTATCTTGATGTTCTTCAACCATTTGGAGATGCTGATGCTTGCCTCATCCTTGTCTCATTTGGCAATGTTACCCTATATTTTAGTAAATGTCAGTCTCAAATATTTAAAATGTAATAACAGGAGTCTGTACACCTAGCTCACATATAGACACCTAAACTTAGTTCACCTAATCTCAGATAACAGCCCACCTGTTGTGTCTTCAGATGGTTTTAGAGAGGTCTCCGTATGAAGCCTAAGTGCTGTCTGCTTCAGGACTGGCATGGGAGAGAGCTATAAAATACAATTAGAGTGCTTCAATTGTTGCTCAGTAAATACATGTACTTGCATGTGTTTGTGAGAATTGGATGGAGTCTCAGGGCTATGTTTCGCAGTTGTTCTGTTCTCTTTAATTCTGGAGCTGTGCCGAAGAGGCTAAAGGGACCCAGATCTGTTGATCAGAACAAGACCAGAAGAGTCCTGGAAGAGCAGCTGATTGTTCATTTCCTATCCCCATCCTAGCCTCATGCTGGCAATGTTGCCATATATTTCAGAGAAGTATGTGTTGGTCTATTGAAAAAAATCCGTATTTTTTTTCTACCCTAAGGACATGATTATCCTCCTGCTTCTTTGGCCTCATCAGATATGGAGAGGGAAAACCAGGATGCGTCTATCTACCTACCACTACAGCATTGTTTACAAAGTCATGAGGATGAATGAGGTTGGTGGTTTTTTTACTTTTTTTGTTAATTAAATGCATCCCACCCAATCAGGAAAGAAATCAAATCTCAAGTTAAAATAAAGGAGAATCAAATAAACATACTGTATGTTTAGAAAGACAATATTGTCAGTGGGAGGGGGATGGATCAGGGAAGAAAGACCAAGCAGTCCTTCTAGAGGAAAGACCTTTTTACAGGCAATTCTTGCAAGACATGAAAAAGGCTTTCTGCTGCAATTTTCTCTTCTGGAATTATCCCAGGCTGAAAGACCTTTGGTCTCATGTTGATGAAAGACAAAGCACAGGGGCAAGATTTCTCAAATCCCTGTCATTATTGTGCTGGAGAAATAATCCTGGTTTGCTGAGTTGTTTTGAATCTTTCCCACTGCTGCCAATAAATGTAACTTATTGCAATGATTACAAAAAATTTTCCCCAGACCGAATATCCACTACAAAGAAAGTGGTTTGCAAAAATAAAAGAGAGAGAGACTTGCTGCCTTGATTACAGCAAACCACTAAGTGCTTAGAGGAAAGATGGAGCACATTGTAGTCCCTAATGCTTCCCACAGCCTTCTGCTGCCTTCAGGTAGGGACAGATCCTGCCTCCTCTGCAAAAAGACTAAACAAACCACATCTGTTTTGTTGTGCTTATAGCATTGGATTTTTTCCCCAAATCTACCGGGCGCCTTTTGGGGTCTGCACCAACGGCAATGGACCAATGCTTGTCCCAGTCTGCCTGTGCAACTGGTGTCACTGAACCATGTTTGCTGCTTTGTAACTGCTGCGGTCTTGCTCTAGCTCCTTCTGGCTGGGATTTTGCTTAAGCTTGATCTGCAAAATGAAATAGGTGGTGCGACTTCACCAGCTGGGTAAATTCCTACATCTCAGTGGGGTCAAAGCTGTGCCAGATGTGTGGTTATAAATGCCCCTTACCCTGATGCTTCTGCGTGTGGTCTCATTCCTGTAAAGGTGCAATTGCAGATGTGACACATTTACTCTCTACTCTGCCTTTCTCTTCATGGTAAGAGAGCATCGCCTCCTCCCAGCTCCTCCTTTGGTGTCTCCTATGGACTCAAACCAGTCTAGGGCTAGTCTAGCCCTCTACCTAGAAGGCAGTTTTCAGGAATGCCACCAAAACTGGAGCTTCTCCCCAGCTTTCAGCCACCCAACCCCAGAGGCAGCCCGTATGTGGGGGAGAAAACAGAAGGGCAAACCCAGACAGATTGGAGAGGAGGAGATCTGCTGCTCTGCTGCCGTGCGTGGGGGATGCTGTGCAGATGTGAGCTATGCGAGGTCACGGGTTAACAGGGGGAAATGCTGCCTGTGGAGATGTCAGACTGGCTGAAAACTCTCCCTGGGAGCTTGATCTTGCGGAGGCAAGGAGGAGCCAGGGGTCTGTAGTCTATGGCTAGCTTTTCTAATGCTTTGAGTGGGAGCCCTGATGCTCACTAGATAACACCAGGACGTTTAATTATATTAATAAGCATCAATAAATATTCAGCTTGGACTTGTGTGTTTGTGTACATACACCTCTATATTTACCTAGCTAGGCATGTGCTCCAGAGCTGAGTTTTGATGTTTCTTTTATTTGATTTTTATCACAATCTTGAGCATAGAAATTTCTGCACAATTAATTGAAGTGACATGTGCTTGCCAGCAGCCAAGTTCTTAATCCCATCCTTCCCCTTTACCATGTTTCTGATTATGCTGATGGCAAATCCTCCTCGTCTGACTCAGCTTTGCACTCACAGTGGATGCAACAGGAGCCAAACCTTCTCTTAGAAGCACGGGGATCTTTGCTGAATGTCCCGCGGGGTCTCAAGTTTTTGCAGTAATAAACAAGTGCTTTGTTGGCTTCTGAGACTGATGTGAGCACTTATCAGAAACTGCAAGCAGTAACCAGCTCCTAAATCACACGTCTGTTAATCCAGAGCCATTATTAGTGATGAGCATACTTCGGTAGGGTCTCATATTCTTGAATGTAGCCCTCATTTTACTACATGCTTCAGATATTTGACAAAAGACAGTCTTGCCTTACATAGCTCATTGGGGGATATGGCCAGGGACAATCCCCTCGCAGCACTCACACCCGTTGTGAGCTACAAGTTGTGCAGGAGACTTGGTCTATAAGCATCGACACGATTAATAGGGGAAATCCAAATCCAGAACCCACCCTGCATTGCTGCAGAGAGCACAGAAATGTGAGTTTCAAATCCCTGGGAGGGGGCTGAGTACAAATGCTGTCAATGCCCCTGCATCAGGATGTCCAGACAGGCGCAGCTGCTGTGAGCATCCTTTGTGAGTCGTGGCAGAAAGTGATTTATGCTAAGCACAAAACACTTTGCTGATCTTCCCAACCAAAGTCCCCAGAGCTCTAATCATTGTGCTGATAGTGGAGGTGAAAAGACAGCAATTTTTACTGTGTGAGAAGCTTTGATTTCCTGTGAATCACTTCCTACTATAAATCAGCTATAGGCAGCTGCATCCACTTGCTCCTCGGGATAGAAAAATATACCCTGCTGCTAGACAGCAACACAGGCGCCAAAAACATCACGGGATCAAAGGGCACTGCGATTTATCCCAAGCAGAGTCTAAACAAGCCTGTCAGCTTGCCTGGACCATTTGTTTATTTTAGCTGTGGACATCCATGTCCATCCAGTGTCGTGGGATGGATTTATCATTAGCATCATTTGTCCCATGTCTGAGCTCGCTCTAAATGTCCCTTTCATTCAGCATCCTGATGGTACCGAATCTGCACAGGGAGCATTTTCCAAGGGCTCAGCAGTGCACTTGTCTGTGCTGGGGACCGATCGGCTTCTTAGAGAGGGAAATGTTGATGTTTCAGCGGCTCTTCTTTCTTTTCCTGAAAAAGCCCAACCGAGACCGTTGCCCAAAAAAGTTATTGTCCAGAAACACCAATAGATGGGGTTAGTCTCAGTGTGGGGAAAATATTTTCTTTCTTTTCTCCCCATCTGGTCTTCTCTGGAGGGATCTGTTCTGCAGTCTGTCCTGTCTCCTGGTTGAGAGAGCTCGGTGCCTCCTCTGAATCCCTCCCCAAAATTCCCAGAACTGCAGAAGTTTTCTCTGGAAGCAGAGGGCGACCGCCGTGCTTGTCTGGAGAAGGTCAAACATCCTTCTGGGTTCCCAGGAGCAGACCTGCCAAGTCAAGTGATGTTTTGGGTTTCTTTTCCCCCCCCCCACTATGTAAACTGTACAGAGGACACGGGAGGTTTGGCCTTTTTCTCCGGGAGATTCGAGCGACAGTTGTTTTTCTGATGCTATCTCTTTGGCACTCAGAGCAAGGATGTTTCAAAGGACAGAGGAATGAGGTTGGGCTGTGAGAAAAAAAAAAAAAAAAAAGGTTTAACACCACAGTGTCTCCTTGTCTCCCCCAGCCACCGCCGCTCTCTCGCACAGCGTTGCTCTTTCATCACCATGGCTGTGAGAAGAAAACAGCCTGGAGCTTCTGTGTATGGATAATACTGCAACCAGCAAATTAGGCGACCCTAATTACACCAACCCTACTTTCTTGTGAGGTGGGGGTATATGCAGAGTAGAGCAAAATGAGTGTTTGTCTTAACCTGAGGCCAGTTGGTGTGTGGTGCTGCTGTGTGGGTCCAGGTATTCACAGAGCCCAGCTCTGTGATCGCAGGCAGCGTTTCAAAGCCCTCTGGTATCTGGGGGCTTCTGAAAATACCACCAAAGGTGCCTACATTAGTCGACCTCTGCATGAATGGGAAGCCTGTTTAAAAATCCCAGTGGCAGTCTCGCAGAAAAACATCCCCCCACTTTGAAGCAGGAGGGCTGAAAGGACACTCTCTCTCTCACCTCTGACTGCACGTGCCTGTGCTCGCGGAGGAGTGACCTCACCCAGTGTGGGTGCAGCTGGCTGCCTGGCCATGGTCACGCTGGCCCACCAGCTCCAAGCACCCAGCCCAAGTGTGACTACTTGGTGTCCCAGGTCTTTCTGTGCCACTGTGTGTATGTGTCATGGACATCTGTCATGGCTGGAGGGGTGAAGGAATGGACATCCATCATGGATGGATGGAGAGGAGGGCTCCCATTGTACATGGAGGGATGGTCCTCCATCATGGAGGGGAGGATCCTCACAGGAGCTGATTCCAAAGGCTCCATAAAGAACAAGCCATCACCTACCTCCTGCCTCACTGGAGAGACCCAATTTCTGTTGGAGTTACAGGCTGCGAGGCACCTGTTGCCTTTAAAATTTTTGAATGAATAGCTAACAGCAAGGACGTGCCTGGATCTCAGGAGATCCACACAGGTGGACAAAGCTGTCCCAAGCATTTCTCATCCAGCCCTCCTTCACTTCTTTCTTATTCTCTTCTTGCAGGAAAGATCTGAGGCTGTGAGAGAAAGAGTTGATGAATGGGAATGGTAAGAGGAGATAGAGGGAAGAAATTAATCTCGTGGGAATCTCCTCTGGACATCTTTTTAAAGCTGTAACCACAACGCCTTAATCTGTCTGGTCTGTGACATTCAAAGCATCTTTTTTTAGTTTGAGAAAGGAATGTAGGACTAGACAAGAGGTAGTTAAGATAATAACAGTGACCTGGGTTCCTTGGCAAGCCAGGCATGTTCACACAGTGTGCATTTGAACACTTCTTTCCAGGTCTGGAGAGAAGCAGAGGTCACTCATGCTAAATGGGTTGTCACCTCCTGGAGACACCATGGTCATGCTCCAGGACATGGGAATGGCAACAGAGATTGCCCTGCAGCACAGAAAGGCTGGACTAGGCTATGGCGCAGAAACTGAAGCTCTTTTTTCACTGTCCTGCAGAGCCAGCTTGGGCCATTTGTCCCTGGAGAAAGGAGGAACCAAAGTGATCTGAGGACTGGAGAAGATGCTTTGCACCATGGGGCTTTGAGAGATCTGTTGTCTTCACAGAAAGGAGATGGTGAGGTGACCTTTTATCCCTGCAGCATCTCCCAGGGGAGAAATCTCTGGATACCTCGCGGGAAGGACAGAGCAAGGACCTGTGGCTGACAGCAGAGAGACACAAGCCAGAATTAAGCTGGACGTTTATTACGGTGGAGTGATTAGCCACTGGAACAACAAGTAAACAAGAAGTAAGCAGTTTCTTTTTTCTCTTGAAGCCTGTTTCTCTGGCAAACACAAGAGACTGGGCTCACAGTGAGAGGAGGAGGAAATGTAAGAGTCAGATGCTGCCAGGTGATCCGATGGTATCACGGCCTTTGTCTCTTGGAACGGGAGATGTGAATAGGATTTCATCACCTTCATATGACTGGGTGAACAGTGTCTATGCTTTTAACCTGATATGCTCAAAATCTTAAATAATGAGGTGGTAATACTGTCATGTTGGCGTCTCTCCATGTAATACTCATATTGTTAAGCCAGCTCTTTGAAAATTCAGCAAACGCATCTATTTCTAATAAGCGCGTGATGTATAAGATTTGCAAATGTTCTCACAGCTGGGCCATCAAAGAAAGCTCTCTGTAGTGCTAACAGAATGTTTTATCAATAGCTTCTATCTGAGGCTCTGGTGTTGGTGTGAAATAGCCGTTATGGCCAACGGTAAATAATTTCCAATTCCTAAAGCATGGACTTGGCAAAGTGGGGCTGGGCTTGCATTAGACCTGCTCTGATCACATCCACCGCAGGCTGCAAGGGTGCGTAATGCAGAAGGGAAAAGCCTCTCTGCATCTGAGCAATCACAACAGCGACATTTAGAGAAACAGAGGGGTAGAAATTCAATCTCACGCTGTTGAGGCAGAACAATATCATTAAAAATCCCTACTGTGCAGTGGGCTCAGAGTCAGTCATCTAATACAAATAAAACCCTGTGTGCTGATGCAGTGCATCAGTATTTTTCAGGGAGATGGCATTGAAGAATGGTTATATTAAATACTAAATATACTCTGCTGATCCCCACCTGAAATCCCAGGAGCTCTGGTCTTTGCTCTGAGTGCAAGAGAGAAGAAAACAGCAATGCTGGGACCATACTGGGAGGTGGGATCACTTGTTCCTGCTCTCCATCAGACATGGATGCACACTAGGGCTCAGACAAGATCCTCTCTCCCCTTAAAGATCCGTTCTGCTCTGCAGGTTGCATGGAGAGCTCTTTGGTGGTGGCGATGATGAAGCAGTGACTGTGTTGGACTCACTGGTCTGCAGAAGTGCTGTGGCCTCTCCCTGAAGCCACCTCCTCACCTGGGACCAGTCCCAGTGGGAGGAACCATGATCTCTGATTGCCATCCACAAATGGTACCTAAGAAGGGGAGCAGAGCCCTTGGCTTATTCTCAGAGAGGACAGTTCTTAATTTTTGACTGAAGCTGTATTTTGACTGCCACGCTGCAATCCCCATCTCTGCCTCTGCTTGTCCTTCAGGGTTGTGGGGTCTGCTCTGTTTGACAGTCAAACCCCTTGCGCTGAGGCACTGGGGTCACAGTCAGCGAGCGATACCGCAGGAATCAGGATCCTTGCACATCTGGGCACCGCGTTTTCTTTCATCTGCGGTGCTGATATATGTGATGCTTATAACATGGTGTAATGCCAGGAGGCAGCACTTGAAGGGCCTTGAGAGTTCATCAGGGCTGAAAAAGGACAGCAATTATCATTCTGCACAAACCTGCCACATTCTTGTCAAGGTGAGGACCTCTGAACAAACCCTACCCACATCAGTTGCTCGTTTCCTAAGTTGTCTTTTTCTAGAACACTCAGAAGGGATTCACAGATTCCCCTCCACCAGCAAATCTCTCAACTTTTTTCTCCAAAATCTACTTCTTCCTCTGGCCTGTGTCTCCAGTATCTGATAAGTAACATGCTCCTGAGTCATCACTTAAACCTGTGTAACAGGAGTTCCTACCTCCTTAACTTTATCCCAGAGAACCTGATTTTAGAACTAGGAGAAACATTCATTAAGAACAAATCTGGAAGTAGGCTAACAAAGAGGCAGAACAAACTTTTACTGAAAGTTTAGTGGACCTTATGCACATTGACTGTTTCCTTTTTTTTTTGTTGTTGTTGTTGTTGAAAATGGACTCTCAGGTCCTAGCTCTCTGTTGTGTATCTGTAGAACATGAAAACAAACCAAGCCCAATTCCTACATGGGGAGACTGGTATGAGCAGAGACCTCTCCCCCATTTCTGGGAAAAGGAATGAAGTCTCGTGGGGTAGGCGTGGGGCTGTAATTAGCTCTCCAGTTGCTGGCAGGATGTACTTGATGGTTCATCAAGCAATGGGAGGCTGACCCCTCTCCCTACAATAAAATGTTAAATATTTTTCAATGTGCAATAACTTGCACTTGCTCTGATCCTGACTCTGGCAAGTCTTGTGCTTGGTGATTCGGCTGTTTTAGGAAAGAGGCTGCAGGGCAGGGAAAAAAGTCCCAAATGTGGTATCACTGGGGAGAGGAACAGTTGATGCATCTTGATCTTTTCTTCTGTATCTGATTCTTTTTTTCATAGAATCATAAAATCATGGAATCACAGGATGGTTTGGATTGGAAGGGACCTTAAACATCACCTATTCCCACCCCCCTGCCATGGGCAGGGACACCTCCCACTAGCCCAGGTTGCTCAAAGCCTCATCCAGCCTGGCCTTGAACCCCTCCAGGGATGGGGCATCCACAGCTTCCCTGGGATCAACTTTTATTGCTTCACATCCATAAAAATTACTGCTGAATCCACTGATGAATCGAATTTTTCCTTTGAAATAGCCAGCAAGAGCATCATAACAGGCTGGTGAACGTTTGGAGGGCCATGGGCAGTGCTGTTGGAAAGAGCCTGAGAAATTAAATCCCACCAGTCATGTCTATGGTGCTAGGATAACACAGGACAATTTTTGACATTCTTGTGATATTCACAGTCTGAATGTACCTTTATGTACCATGGGCTTGTGCATTACTTGTGTCCCTGCAGCGATCACAAGGGTGAGGTGTATTGTGTGCTATTTATACACAATTCTTCTCATGCTGAAGAGGCCCCGTCACGGGCTGCTCCAAATGAAAGGAGATTTGTGTGCCAGAAAGCAGCTCAAGACAAGAGCCCTCAGATGATGACAGACGGAGTGAGGAGTGCAATGAAATAATGGGAAAGTATTGAACGGCCAGAGAGAGGTCTTGGCACATGACTGGCCTTATTCATGGCTTTTTGTAGGCATCTTGGTAAGGGACAGTCTCAGAAGGGAGCTGACACTGCTCACAGGGTAATTCTGGGGAGCACAAGGACGGACTAAGAAGTTGGGAAAAAAATGGGGAGAGATTTGAATCATGAGGCCAAGGGAGGAAAGACTTGACAATGCAGAGCACAAGTGGCTGTTTCCAAGTGGCTGGTTGGACACAGCTGGAAAACTGGTCCTGAGAACTGGCAAGGCAGGGAACCATCCCTGGAGATGGAGACTGCAGGGTGGGAGCTGGACCAGAGCAAATCCAGGGTGGAAACTGGAGCACAGGGACTCTGTCAGTGATTGTAGTTGGAGATCAGGTGAGAGATGAAAGAGAGATGCCAGCTGGACAGGCAAGAGGAGATGGAGAACCTGTCACCCACACCTCAGCGAGGTCTGAGACAGAAGAAATGGGTGCAGAGGCAGTGTCAGAGCCCTAGGATGCAGGATCAGGATAGAACAAGATGGGAAGAAATCTTACCCAGTTGCACAGGGTTTGATGCATCTGACCTTGAAGCCACACAGTCCCTAGCACTTAAACAGGAGGATGCTTGGAAAACTGGGTGCTGCAGGTGTACACTGGGGTCCCATAGGTCATCAGTAGCCCACAGAAATGTGCTCAGCTGGATGGTCTCATCTGGCCATTTTGCTGCTGATTGGGTGCAAAAGAGGACGGCATGTCTTTTTGGGTGCCAGGAGAGAGGTGATGTTGTGATCAGCTCTAGCAGTCCTCATAAAGCTGCCACACAGAAATCAGCCAAAGCCCTGCTCTGGCTCTTACAGCTGCCACCTGTATCAGCATGACAGGTGACAGCAAAGTGTTCCAGCTCGTCCCTCCACTGCACAAGTGTCACATGCTTGGCCCCATCAGCGGGACCTACCACGAGGGGTCCCCTGGCCGGAAGCACTCGGGTAGTGCTGCACAGATCCTGCATCTGCCCATGTCAGTGTGAAAATATTTTTGGCACGAGCGATCCTTCCCTTCCCCTCTGTCCTCTCCCCAGTGTGCTCCAGTCTCCCACCCAGCACAGAAGTGTGGAGGAGGAGCCGACACTGGGTCAGAGTTGGGAAGGGAAGAGGAAACCTGGTGGCCAAGCTGTTGGCCTTTGAGCTGCAAGGAGGATTCAGACAGTTCAACTGATCTGTGCATCCATCCTCCCCCTTCCCTTCTGCAAGCCCTGAACGCTGCAGCTGGCAGGGGCTGGTGTGCAAACTCAGAGCCGCATGTGTCACCCATGTCCCCCTGCCCCTCTGGGTCATCTGTGGTCCGTGCCTCAGCTTGAGGATGCTGTGGAGGGGATGGAGGCAGGGCTGTGGAGGGCACACGTAAGGCAGAACTGTGCCTTGCCCTCTCCCTGCTCACCACCTCCATCCACTGCGTTCCGTAGCGTTGCTGCTGAGTGCTGATGAGGCAATGAATGGCCTCTCTCCAATCTGTCACATTTTGGGAGAGGGTTTGCTGTGGAGGGACGTGATGATGGGGAGAGGAGGATCATTTCTTTCTGGTCTATAGGACCGACAGGCATTTTTGTTCTTCTGAGATGTCCAGGCCTGACCTGCCCCTCTCTCTTGTCACGAGATGAGTTCCTTTTCCCCTATGTCTGTTGTCCTTTGCTCTGTCCATCTGGGGGTGGGGGATGAGAGGGGATTTATCTCGCCAAAATCAAGGAAAAATAAATTCTAGGGGGAAAAAACCCCCGAAGAAAACCAAAACACAAGACTTCCTTTCTCTTTCTGGATCCTCCACAAATTCTCCTTCTTCCCAGCCAACACAAAGAAAACACCCTCTAAGCTTTCTCTTGGCGAGCAGAGCAAAACACCCCAATTAAACAAACAAGCACTCGACGGCTGTGCAGCTTGGTGGGTCTGTGGGGTTATTTCTCCCAGGCCAGCTTCTGAGATGCTTAGACAGTCTCGCCTCGCCCCCTGCTCCGAGCATTCTCCGTCGCACGCACGAACTTGGCTGTGGTCGATCCTGCTGGCTCGCTCGATCCATCATGCTGACAGGCAGCCGCCACTGCCGCTGCCAGCACCGTGCCCCTCTATGTGGTCCTGGGCCACCAGCCACGTGCTGACCTGGTGGGTCTGGCAATAGGGAGTGAAGGGCGTTAGGTCATGAAGGGGTTCTGGGGCAGGCTGTGCTGATATGAGCATGGGCAATACCTGGAAATGCTCTTTCCTTGCTCTTCCCGTTGCTTGCATGAGTCCTTTCAGCGTTGCCCTGCCCTTTCTCCCTATTCTCACATCGCCCCGGAGTCAGGCTTCCAATGCAGAAATGCATCCAGGCTTTTGTCTGGTATCTTAAAGCCTGATCCAGCTGGCAGTGAGATCTGTTGAACAAATAGTGATATGGAAACAGTGAAAGATGAGCTCCCCTCAAAAATCTTTCCCAGCCCAACCAGAAAACCCAGTTCTTGAACCCCTTTCAACTTCCAGAAACCTCTTTCTAGCAGGAGGGGCAGCAGCTGTTCCCCTCCTCAGTTATCCAGAGAATACGGCAAAATGTGACTCCTAAGGATGCAGGTTCAGTAACACTGCAGGTGGGTCTGCCTGGGTAGCTGTCACCTTGCTCTGTCCCCCAGGGTGTGTGCAAGGCTGAGAGCCCCAGCTGCCACACAGACCGGTGGTGCCCGGGTACCACCTTCTCAAGGTCACTGCAGCTTTCTCTGGCTCCTGTTGCAGTTTTGTGCCTGTCTAATCCACTCTCTTTTGTTTCCAAAGCCCTGATGCAGACAGCAGTGGTGCACAGGTAGAACCATGACCTTAACGCCTTTTCTCAGCATCTCTTCAAGCAACAGGAACATCTCCTTTTCTTTCATTTTTTTTTCTTCTTTTTTTCTTTATTTTTCCCCCAGGAATGCAAGCTTAACTCTCCAGCTGCAAACTGCATTCCTGCTTAATCAGCTAAAGGAGCGATATTGTGCAAGAGTTCCCTGACAGACAGCTCTGCAACAAGAATCAGTCAGGTCCCGTCTCTCGAGCCACATAGCCCCGTAATGCTCTGCCTCTTGTGACCATCCGCCCTTGCTCAGCAATGATGGGAATTTCCTCGAGTCTTTTATGGACCTGTTCCTGCAATGCAGCTCTTCAGCTGGGGAGATCTTGGAGCAATGCGCAGAGCGGTGAGGAGGGCAACGGGCGGTTTCATCACTTTTTCCATTATAAAATACCTTTCCTTCTTCCCCCTGCCCTTCCCTTCTTCCCCAAGGATCACTGCGAATTGACGTGGAGCTGCAGTGGGCTATTTGAGGCTTGATCTCATCCCTGCTTGAAGAGCAACCCGGCGGGTTATTTTTAACATTTGTACACATCTGAAAAATGTGAATGTGGTCTGTTGTGCTGTGAGCCATGAGCACTCCAGAGACCTGGGGCTGAAAAGAGAAACAGCTTTTAAATATTAAGTGGGAGGCACTTGACTGACCTCTTCTAGATAGATATGTGCTTGCTACATCATGTCTTCAGCTGGGACCGGGGCCAAGCTGGGGCCTCTGCCTCCTCCAGCACCGCTGGCTTTGGTCCTCACTGACCCCTGAGGAAGGAGAGACAAGGGTGTGCTCTGCCTCCGGGACACCTTCAGCATCTTCCCTGGCATGGCCAGATCTCATCCTGAAATCCCAGCGGCGGTGCAGGAGGGGCTGCACACCCCAGGGCTGGGGGGCTGCTGGGTGGGACATGGCCCGGGTGCGAAGGGGTGCTGATGTCTGTGGGGGCTTTGCAAGGTTGGGGTGTGGGTGGCTAGAGCAGAAGATGTTGGTGGCTGGGGTGTAACTACTTGTGTGCGTGTTTCCAGAGGGTGCTGTAGGTTTTGCAGAAGCAAATGAGTAATTATTTGTTTGGTTTTTTTTTCTTTTAGGTTCACTTGTGATTGCAAGCCCAACATTAAGAACTCAGTGGAGACAAACACAAGCTCTTTGGACCTAGGGGGGCTGTGTGATTTAAAATGTTTCACCCTCCCTCTTCTCCCCTTGATATAAACCCTGATCTGGAGCTTTGGGACACAGCATCTGGTTCATCCCTGTGATCAGTGCTGTCCCATCCCTTACCCATGGTGGTGGGGCTCCTTTCTCCTCCTCTGAGTAGCACAAGGTCCCTTGAGAAGAGGATGTGAAAGCAGCCAGGGTCTGTTGATGTGGGTGTGCGAAGCTCTCTGCTTTCTCCACTGTCTCGCAGAATCCCACGGTGCTGGTGTTGGTTGCCCAGGGGAGCCCACAGCCACAACAGCAGCATTAGCAGTGCACTGAGATGTGTGCCACAGCTGAAATCCCTTGGTGAGCTGGAGGGTTGATGAATGACTTACACAACTTGCTATCTAGGCTCTTCTGGTGTTCAGTTATGTGGGCTAGAAAGGTACTCTTAAAAAAAGAGGATTGTGCTCTTATCACATGAGAACCCTTTGCATGAGCCTTTAGTATCTGAGGTAGTGGTTTATATAGCCAAAAAGAGATTGACTAATCCAACATCGTTTCTGTCATCTTGTATGACATCCAATCTCAGTTTAAATAATACCACTGATGGAAAATCCCCTGCAGCCCTGGGGATGCAGTCCCACCATTTAAAACAAAACTGTGCCTCGTTTCTAACTGCAAATCATTGTCAGCTGAACACAGCCTTGGCTGAAATCCAGCCCTGATTGTATTTACAGCTATTCGCTTGGAAGACTGTGGCATGAATTTACCTCCTCTCACTGGAGGATACTCATTACATCCCGGCTCCCTCATTGCCGTGGCTGCAATCAGTGCAGCCCTGTGGGCTGGGGCAGGCACAGCAGAGGACTCCTGCTCACTTACAAGTCTCTCCTGTTGTCAGAGAAACCACTTCACCTTTTCCCAGTTTTGTACCACCTCCTGTTTGGTGAGAACAACACAACACCCCTGGATGAGGAGGAGCTCTTCTCCTGGGATGGTGGTTGCTCTTCCCATAGCAGGGGACGGCTTGAAGGAGTGAGGAGGGTTTTTGGGCCCCATGTGGTGCATTTGGGATGGGGTCAGCAAATTGTGTGCTGGTCCCAAGTCCTTGTCAGTGCACAGGGCTGCCTGCACGGGGACTGCAGTTGAAGGCTGCGGTCTGCAGCGAAGAGCCCAAGAGTGTCTCTTGCACTTGGAAAGAGGAGTTTGATGGTGGAAGCGTTAGAGATCTGGGACTATGGGGGGCCAGAAATGCTGCTGGGGAGAGTCACATTTGGTAATGGCTACTGTGGGAGAGCCTGGTTGGGGACAGAGTTTGTCTTGCTGTCAGAAAGCAGAGGAGGTGTGGTGGGGTCACACAGTGGTGTGCCCTACTCCTGCCTTGCACGGTGATCCCATCCTTGCCTTGGCATCACTGCAGACATAAGGGAATATCTGTCCGTCATGCCAGGTGCTGTCATGGAGGCCAGCACTAAGAGTGGTTAAAATACAAACCATAAAATGACTTATATTTCTTAGTGATACACCAGCTATATAAATCACCAAGCTTTTTGCAGGTATGATAACAGCTCTTAAGTGAGGAAGGATCTTCTTTATTGGGTGAACTATTTTTTAATTATTTATTACCCAGCTGATCTTTAATTTCTAAGCTTTTCTCTGCAGCACCTATTTGAATAGGAGGCAGGACACCGGTGACAGCTTCTGCTGGGTCAAGGCTGCTTCCACTGGCTGTGCACAGCCCTTCTGAATGGGGTCCGCATGCCTGTGAATGGCGGATGGAGAAAAAATCTACTTTGTTAAGGCATAGCTGAGCTGTGGCAGCTGCCCACGCACGTTCCCCTGGGTGTGGTGAGCATGAGCTGTGATGATCTGAGATTTATATCAGTGTCAAGGGATGCTCCTGGACTCTGCCTTGCTCCTGTGCAGAGATTTGTGAAGCTGAGGCTTAAGATTGGGGCTGGATAGACCTGGGAAATGAAAATGTCTATTGTTCACTTGTTGTCTGCCTGGAGGAAGCCTTCTGCACACTAAATGGGTCTGTTGCTCTTGAGTTTGGATGCCTGTGTTTCTGGGGACATCACCTTTCCTTGATGTGAGTCTCACCGTTTCGTTCCCAGCTGTCGCGTTGCAGTGCAGCCAGTGCTGTAAGCTGCAGGTACAAGGGAAGAGTTGGGTTTTGGAGGGCTGGGATGCCCCAGTGTGCTTTTTGATATGAAAGCAAATTTCTGCAGAGGTCTGTTTTCCTGTGTGGATAAATAGTGGTTTTCAAGAAGAGGTTGTATTAAGGTGTGGACCTTTGTAGGTGTTTTCTCACCGAAGGTCCCACATTCAGGTCAAGCTCTGAGCGAGGTGCTCTCTGTGGATGAAGGTGCCCTTAAGTGGTGAGATGAAAGGGTGTTGACTGACAGATCTGAAATATTTATAATGAATGCCTATCTCAGCATACAAGATTTTTTTTCCCTTCTACTGCAAGATGCTACACACTGAAATAGAACATATGGTAAATGGAGTGGAAGAATTAACTTTTGTCTTCTGAATGCTAGAGAACTGTGCTATTTTGGGGATCAACTTGATCTCAACCTGCCAGAGACATGGGGGACATCTGTTAGGGTCTGGCAAAAGCTGATGGAGTCATGTTAATGTAAACCCCAAACTTCTGCATGTGTGGCCCGATTTGTCTGAAGCTGCAAGCAAAGCAAATTGCTTCTCCCCTCACAGGGTAATGAAAAGCCCTTGTTCCCATCACGGGAAGCCCATATGATGGGATTCTGCTCGACACATCTGGAAGTCTGGGCTGGGTGCATCTGTAGGAAAGAGGAGTTGTTTCAGGTGGGAGGGATGTCTGTGCCCTCAACACTGCTCCCAGGGAAGCGACCTGGGCTCCAGCAGACTCTGATTTAAGCAAACTGAGCCTGCTGGTGGGCTGGCCCGTTGTCAGGAGCAGGGCGGAGATAGGTACGATGTGAGGTTGGCTTGTTTAGGATGGGATCAATCTTGACAAAACGGTTGTTCAGTTGTATTCAAGCTGGCTTGTCTTCAGCATTCAACAGCAGCTCTCAGAAACCTGCCTTTTGTGACGGTTGGTACTGAGCTAATGAAGCAGCTGTGTGCACATCTGTCTAGTTTGGGGAGGGAATGTGGAAAGGACTCCCGTGGTACCCATTTGGAGAAAATATTTACTTACTTCTGAAGACAGCATCCTTTTGTCAATCCAGCTTTGGGACACAGCATGCACAGCTTCAGAATAAAGATCCCTTGTGTGCAATCTAATTTTCAAAGAAGTGCAGGAGCAGGGCTGTTATGGTGGGTTGGGAGCCTATGTGGAACCAAGTACAGTTAAAAAGAAATAAAATATTTTTAACCTCACTTTAAGAAGGAGTATCTCAATGGGACTGGACCCAGCTTGCATGCCCTTTTGCATGCAAAAGCACAAAACCAGATGAAATTCAAAATAGTTTTCCCTTCCCTCCTGCTCCTCCACGCATCTGCCAGTGGTTTCTGGTGTGAGGAGAGACTTTGGAAAATCCAGGCCAGCTCCCCAGAGGACAGGGTGTTGGCACATGTCTGTATATGTTAGCGATGAAAATGGAAAGTACGAGTGGGGAAGGCAAGAGGTACCAGGGCGATCCCTTAACTCCTTGCTTCATAATAGAGGGCGTGGGTTGGTGAAGACTCCCTTGGGGGGGGGGGTTCATGGATTAAGTAGTGAGTCCTGAAAAGGAACATCTGAAACAAGTCAGACAGTGGTGCCCTTCCCTTGCCCATCCCTGCAGCATGCATGGTGCTTTGCGAACCCTCTCATTGCTCCTGTCACCTCATTAGTGCCCACAGCTTCTGTGCCCCACCACAGCATATGCCTGCTGCCCTCCAGCAAGCAGCAGCCCCAGAGCTTTGACACATCTCAGTGTAATTCCATGAAATGTTCTTTTTAGGTGCTTTTTGTCAAGGTGAAGCTGGGAGTTGAACCAAGGAAAGAAGTTCTCCAGGAGGTCTGGCCACAGTACATCAGCCGGCGTGTTGCAGCCACTCTGCGCAGTTCTCCGTCAGCGTTGGTGGGTAAGCTGCACGGGGAATATTTTAAATGCACGTAGGAGCTCAAGTTCCTTTTCACAATGGCTAGTTATTTTGAAATCTGACATATACTTGGGTTAATGTTTAACCCTTCTGTCTCTGATCCTGGCTGAATGGTTCACGGTGCTGGAGTTGTGAGGCTCCCTTATAGAAGGGAAGGGTTGATGCCCATGATAGCAAGTGCTGTGTGCAGGAACACATCTCCCATCCTTCTGCTGGACTGCTCCAGAGGATGGAGCATGTCAGCTGCAGAGAAATGTTGGGCTGAGCAGGACTGGTGAGTGCCTTCAGCTCTTTCACAGTGGTCAGATTATTGGCTTGGCACACAGGTAGCCGGCAGAGCTTGGGCTTCCCCAGTGCAGCAGAGATCAAATCCACAGCTCTGAAGGCTCGGTCTCTGTCCTGTGTCTTCATTCACACCAAATGGCTTGGCTAAGATCTCCTGAACAATTTTGCATGCTCAGCAGGAAAAGTGAGGGGGTGAACAAGGAGAATATGAGCTCAAACAAGAGTCTGTTGCTGTCTCTTGGCTTGTGTTGACTTCAGCTGACACCATTTCCCTGTCTCCTCCTGAATTACAACTTGTCATGGCATTGAGTGGAACTAACTTGATTACTCATGATGATTTTTCCATGATGTTAAAGCCTGGATCATTGTCACAGAGTCTCACTTTTTCTGTAAAAGCGATGACTTGTGGGGTCATAAAATGGAATACGGGATTCATACGTGTGGGACAGGTAAAGTACTCCTGCACAACTCGCATTAAATTCAGCATCCAGGCAGTGTGGTGGGAAGAGTAACTTGTTGAACTTGATGCAGATCTTGCTGCTCACATGGGATGTCTACCATCTGTCTGCAATCAAAGTTTTTCCAAGTCTCTATACTTTGCTTTCAAAACTCGAGAGGTGCTTCTCAGACTTTACCATATCTGTAATGATGTATGTCAATATCAAGCCTGCAGAGGCCATAAGTTTTTGGGTTTTTTTTGTAACAAAATACTCCTTTAACAGTGAACATTGGCTTTCTGAACACCAATTCAAACCGTGCATGAATGGTGTCCCAATTTAGACACAATTCTGCGTCTCCAAAGCCTTCTGGGATGATGTTGCTGGAAAAATATTCCTGTGGCCACTGTTGTGCCAATGTTTTAATCCATCTTTTAATAAACTGTAACTGAAGAACAGAGTGTGGAATTCATCAAATAGTGTGTTGTACCTCACTGGGGAGCAGGATGTTAGAGCCAAAACTGAAGGCAGCTGTTGCAACTGCTGCCTGTAATTCAGCCTCACCAAAATATTGACTATTGTTACTTGTGCCCCAACATGGAAAGCATTTAGTTTAATATTGGTATTGGCAACACTGTCATTGTTGAAGTTAGGGCTCCAGAGTCAGTCGAGCGAGCTCAGCCCCTGTGGGTCTGGGGGGAGGTGGGGGAAGGTGGTTGGAAAGTGCTCCCTCGATATACACAGCAGCTTTTGAAACGCCATACTATCCGTGTTGATCATCTGTTCTTCATAGAAAAAGGGGAAGAGTTATTATGAGAGAATAATTAAACCAGCTGAAAGGAGCAAAGTGTTGGCAGACTGCAACCTCCCTGCGCAGACCACACAACAGCTTGCTACGATCAGCAGAAAGGGGCAAGAAGCCCCAGAGGAGAAGCGGGAGGGATGCTGGCGTGGTCCTGCAAGACCCTTTTCTCACCCTGCACCACAACACAAACCCAACTGGGGCTGTGACAATGCTCCCCACCACTGCAGGGATCTCCAGCAATAGTGATGCTTAACTCAGGCTTCCAAGTTGCTTCCTCTGGACACTAGTTTCAACAAGTTAAATTCTGATTTGGTATTAGGGAACTTTTTTTTCACCATGAGGGTGATCAAGCATCAAAACATGCATGAATTTCAGCCCTTGGAGATATTAAAAACTCAATTAGCAAAGTGCCCTGAGTAATCTGCTCTAAACTGGTTTGTCCTGAGCAGGAATTTGGAACAGACACCTCCAGAAGTCCCCTCCAAACTCAATTATTGGGCACTTTCCTTCCAGGAAAGGTCTGGCCACGTGTCACCTTTTCTCTTTGTGTAAGAGACATAAGGATCCCCTTGTTTAAATATTGGCCTGGTGGGGACTGTGGAAGTTACCCAGTAGTCACTGGGCTCATGTGGGAAACCAGTGTCTGGCCATTGCCCACCTCTAGAAAAAATATTCTCTTCATCTGAAGTCTCCTGAGAGGTTCACGNATGAGGGTGATCAAGCATCAAAACATGCATGAATTTCAGCCCTTGGAGATATTAAAAACTCAATTAACAAAGTGCCCTGAGTAATCTGCTCTAAACTGGTTTGTCCTGAGCAGGGATTTGGAACAGACACCTCCAGAAGTCCCCTCCAGGCTCAATTATTGGGGCACTTTCCTTCCAGGAAAGGTCTGGCCATGTGTCACCTTTTCTCTTTGTGTAAGAGACATAAGGATCCCCTTGTTTAAATATTGGCCTGGTGGGGACTGTGGAAGTTACCCAATAGTCACTGGCCATTGCCCACCTCCAGAAAAAATATTCTCTTCACCTGAAGACTCCTGAGAGGTTCACATCTTTCCTTGGTGGCTGAGTCAAATGGTTAATTGCCTTCATTCTTTGAATGAATTCTTTCTTCATTCTTTGTTTTTTTTTTTTTTTTTTTTTTTTAATCAGAATTGTGTCTGAATTCTAGCCGCTGTTTCAGGTTTGTCACTTTACTTGACAATTTATTATAGAATAGGCTACTGAAAACCCCTCTTCTCCTTCTCAGGAAGGTGAACTCCAGTAAGTCTTAGTGTGATATCTTTAGCTTGTGACAGAAGAGTAATTCGCCTCACTTCCCATTTATCAGTGAGGGACCAGGAGCGTGTGAACTGCTGTTGCATGGTAACATCTCGCCCAGCAGCCCCTTGATTTGCTCTTAGCTCTTAATCTCCACAGTGAAATTGTCTGAAATCTGTTTGCGTGCTTAGCTGGTGTTTGCTTCTTTCTCTGTGCTGGGGCTTCTACCTGTGTCCGTGCTCCAGGCATCAACATGTCAAGTGCTGAGATGGAAAAGAAAGAGATGCTCCTGGGAGCAAAACCAGCCTTGTGGTATCTCTCATTGTGGTGCGTCCAAGGGTTAAATTCTGCTTGTCTCACCTGGCTGGCTCGGGGACCAGCAGTTTGGCCACTGCAGTGAACCTTGCTGCTCATCTCACTCAAGGTTAAGGCTCGACATGCCTTGGGCTGTGCTGGCAGTGTGAATGCGCTCTGGATAAATCCCAGCTTACAGCAGGGAGTGCAGCAAGAAATGAGCTTTCTGTCCCACAAATGAGTTTCCCAGAAGTGCTGTTGGGAGTCAAGGAACAGCCCAACAGTAGGGTTGTACGCCGGTCTGTGTAACAGATGCAAGGCAAGGCTGTAGGAAATGTCTGGTACCTCTGTTCTGATTAAAATGCCCAGGGGGGCATCCCTGTTTCCATTTTACAGCTGGAGAAACACAGACTTATCTTACCCAGTTGTCTTACAACTGACAGGATGAAACAGTGACCAAGGCAGATTTTTGCTCCTCTTTCCAAGCCTTGTGGTCTGTATGGTCTGGGATGGAAGCCTAGGTTGCTAGAGTGCAAAACCATAGTTGTTATTTCACAGTTGTCCCAGTGTCCCTTACCCTAGTGCTAATCAGTGCTCCTGGCAGGCTCCGTGCCAGGGAAATGCAGGTGGGAGCCCTCCCTGTGCATCCTCTGGTGTCAGGGCAGGTCTCCTCGCCCTGCATCACTGCATGACCTCGGAGGATCAATTTGACTTTGGTAAAGGAAATGTTCATCCCAGCATTTCTGGTGGAGGTGTAACTGGGAGAAGGATCAGGCTGCAGCCACTGACCCCAGCACTGCCTTTCCCCCCGCCTCTGCAGATCCCTCAGACTGATGCAGCAGAGCTCAGAGAGCAAATTCTTCTCCCATCACAGGTGGGAAAATGGGAAACCAGGGCACAGTCAGGCTCTTTAAGAGGATTATTCATCTGTTGAAGTATTTGTATCTGCTAGAAGACCTGTCTTCCATTCCCCTCATTCCCCAAAAGATTTTGATAATAGCCTTAGAACCTCTTATCCTTGTTTTATAGTGAGCTGTGGGCAGATGACAGCTTGAGCTTGGGACTGTGAAATCACAAGTAAATGTTTCCTGTAAAGCTCACGAAAAAAGATGGACTCTAAGGTTCAGTTCTTGCTGGCTTCCATGTATATTTCCAGGCTCTAGACTGCCAATATGAAACAAAAAGCCCAACATACCGTGGTCATGCTCTAAATATTTGGACAGGGGTCTTGTGTCTACATTGCCCTGAGCTTCAGCTCCTGGATTCCCCTTTGCAAATTCAGGCTGCTTGGGAGCAACAGTGATATCTTGCTTTGATGAGCTTGCTCCATGTATGGTGGCTGGTGGTTTCCTTCTGCTCTTCTCCCTCTTCTGCCCAAGCTAATTAGTGTTTTATACCTTCCACTGCTGCGCTAATTCCAGCCAACAAAGGCTGTCTATCAAGAGAAGGAACAGAGCAGTCTCTGCAGGTCCTGCAGAAATACAAGTAACATATCACTTTATCTTGATCATCTCACTCTTGGCTATTCCCAGCCATTAGTTTAAGGATTCTGACTAAATTCTTCATTAAGCTCCTTATTATAAACCCCATGTGTTTGTGCTGTGTTGCCAGAGTACTGCCGATGTACAGACCTCAGAGCTGGCGATGGCAGCTTTACAAAAGGTTGATCTTCAATGCCCTCTGGCTATCAAACACGGGAGAAGATATTTAAGTCAAGTAGTATTTCAAAAGTCCCTAGATCTCCTGAACTGAATCCTGTGTTGTGTGCTGTATGATGTTGGCTCCAAGCATTTTCCAGTCTCCTAGAAAATGTCATTGTCTCACCTGCTGGCTGTACGGTTAAACCAGCATGTTTTACTCAGCAACTTAAACCATCTTAACGTTTTCTCATTGGAATGAGCTTCCAGTAAACGTTTTTTGCTCTCCTGCTCCTGAATCTCTCTTCCAAATCCTCTCTGCTGTCATGCTTGAGCAGTTTGGTGATAATTTTGTGACTTCCCAGGCAGAAAGGGAAGGGTGTCTGAACGCTGTGCAGTGAAAGCTCTAATTTTATCTGGCAGGTATGGCGCACGCTGTGGTTTTCATTTAAACTTGCAAGAGAATGACTTGTGTGAACAATGGATTCAAAGGAAAGTTTTGAAAATGGAAAGAACAGAGGTTGCTGTGCTCTGGCTTCACGTTGGGGCCATCTGGTTTCTGTGGCTAATACGAAATGTTATTGCTGGTAACAGAGGCTCAGAGTGGGGGGGTGGGACTGTGAAACCTCATGAGTACCCGCCTTGTGTCAGCAAGTCGATTCGGCAACCAGTGCTGGGCAGGTAGTGAAAATGAGGATGGGGTCTTCTGTACGCAAGTAACCCAAGCAAACTCCTTTTGCTCTGTGCTCAGCATCAACCCAAAATCCAGCTGGGGAAGGAGCACCTGCACCTCCTTTGGTTGCTCCGGCAGTACGAAAGGGCCATAAAACTCATGGATGTGACCACGAGATGTGGCCGTGTTGTGGGCTGGTTTTTCCCTGTGTTGTGAAGCTCGTGCAGAGCAGACACCAGAAACAGCCTCCCTTTTGAGGCTAGAACAGACGTGCTGGGCTACCAGAGCTCACACCGCAGACTTCATACAATCCGCAGTCTTTGCTGGTTCTTGAGCCACGGGTGAGCTCTGTTGCCCATGCTTGTGCCATGGCACGGCTGTGTTTTCATCTGCTTGCTTCTTGCTATTTAATGCAGTGCTGGCTGGTTGCTTGCTACTCCTTGGATCAAGTCCAGCAGCCCCAGACACTGCCTCCTTCCCTCCCCTTGGAGCAAGAAGAGAAATCCCTGTGTTCAGGCGGTAACTGTGGTGGGCATTTGTGGCTGCCCATTCCCATTGCAGATCTTTCTTGATGCTGAATTGAGAGGAAGAATTTAGTCTCTTCTCACTGTTGCTTAGAGAAAGCTCACTGTAAAAAAAAAGAAAGAAAAGAGGGAAAAGAGGGAGAGAGAAAAAAAAGGCACTCTTGTGGGTGCCTCTTTGCTTCTTTTATTTATTTTTTATTTTGAAGATTTAGTTGGAAACAAGAAGTTCTTTCAATACATTGAGCACTTAACCGGTGCTTGCCAGTTACATCTCTCCAAGGCCAGCAGTCATTTTCCAAAACAAAAGCTTTTACCTTTTCCCTTATGGCTCTTCTCTGTTATAGTCAATAAAAAATGAAATTGTCGAAAAGCTTTCTCATCTTCCATGCTGTGTTTGTTTTACATTTCTATATAGGCTTACACAAACACGTGCACTCAGAAACCCCCTAACGAAGCTGTTACCTGCATCTCTGGACTTTTAATCTTACAGCTACTGTGTAATTGGTATTCGAGTATTATTTTATAAGCCCCAAATCCCAGTGTATTGACTCTAAATGTCATAAACATACCTGTATTTTAGGTCATTGAGTGAAAAGCTGCCAGCTTGTTACCCTGTGACATTTTTATTCTGCACTGCTTACCATCTGTTAATATCTGTTGTGAACTGGTTGCTACAATAAACAAACTGCATTTTCTTAGGCCTGGCTTCATCTGCACCTCCCAGGGGATCTGAAGGAAGGATTGTGTACTGTAGGCACTCATGGATGATGGAGAGAAGAGGTGCTCCCTCGGCTGGGATCCCTGAGGTGGGTAACAACTTGAAAACTCCTAAAGTCTCCAATAATTTCCAAAGGGGAGGTTGTTGCCCAAAGCTGACATACCACAGCTAAGAAAACGCTTCTCTAAAAAGCCGTGCCAGCACCCACTTAATGTTGGGGTGCTGTTGGACGCAAGCACATTTTTGATTTATGCCTGGTGAAAAATGCTTGACTCTCAATGGAATGCAAGGGGATGAGGCATGTGCGACCCTGCTTCTCGTGGGACGTGGGCACCCGTCGCCCAGCCCAGCCCTGCGTTCAAGCCACAGCACTCACCCAGTGCAATTCTTATTGCATAAATGATACTCACTGCATAGGGTCAGGCAGACAGCATGGCTCCAGGCTGCAAATCTCTTCCAGGAGTCAAGCTCCCAGCCTCATAAACGTGAAATCCGTCAAGCCGGAGGATGTAAGACCTTCAGGCCATTATTAACCAATATGGAGCTTATAAAAGACTCTATAAACCAATTCATGATAAATAATTTCACAAGTAAAGCTGTGGCGGTGTAGAGCTTGTTTGGAGTTTGAAAGCTGCTGTAATGTGCTGCCAGGAGGATTAAATGCTATCACTGTGTTTCAGGCGTTTTACAGTGTGCCGGGGGAGGTACATGTGGTTTTTGTTTGTTTGTTTGGTGAGGAGTTAGTGTAAGAAGTGAGAAGACCAGAGGAGGTCCCACATGTGCACAGCATAAGGGGGAGCAGACTCTCGGGGCCAGGGGCTGACCGATGCTGTTGAACAAATTTGCAGAAAGCGACCTGGGACGGTTGGACTTGATGATCCTTGAGGTCTTTTCCAACCTTAATGATTCTATGATTCTATGATTCTATGTTGGGGTTGGACTAGATGACCTTTAAAGGTCACTTCCAACCCAAACTATTCTGCGATTCTATGTTTTAATATCTATTTTCTGTATTATCCTTCAGCCAAAGCTCACAGACTGGAGATCTTTGACTTTGTGTCAGGCAAAGGATTACCTTTGGGATAAACCACCAGGGTGATCTGGGGGAAACTTGCAGCTGAGACATGGAGAGGTGCTGGCTGGTGGCTGGCTCCACCATCCTCCTCCGTTCTCCAGCATGCAGAGTGGGATGCAGACCTTCATGTTGGGTTTTAACCCACAGCCTGTGGTTTGTAGCCATTGGGGGAGACTGAATGCAGCTTTATGGGAAGGAACTTCACCCCACTGCTGGCAGCACACCTACAGGTTAGCTGCAAAGATGATGGTGGCTTCAGTGGGATGCCCTGAGGTTTCATGACTGCAAGCTCCTGGCAGCTCAAGTCTGAGCTGGGTCCTAGGAGGAATAAGGGCAAGTTGTACTCTTTCTGTTACCCATCTCTCCTGGCTTTCTGGTTGTAGTGTTTTGCTGTGCTGCTTCCAAGGCAGTAAGTTATTGCCTTCCAGGAGAGTCCTCAAAACAGTGCGAATCATTTTTGTACGACGTGTGTTTTGTTTCCATGGTTATTAGAGCCAGGTTTGCTTACATCCCTCCTTCCTTGGCATAAAATGTTACTGTTGTCTTTTCAACTTGTGTATTTGTCTGGGCTCCTGCTACTGCTCCAAGATAAGAAATGTTTTTAAAGGAAAATGTAACCAAGAGGTATGAAGTTCCCAGTTTAGAAACTAAGGGGGGTATAAAATCAACATGGCATTCTTCAGAAAATGAGTGGATGTCTGAGTCAGGCATAGTCCAGATCATCATCTGAAGCTGTTGCTGTTGGCAATTGGATAAATCTCTTTCCCCATTGAAAATGCCACCTTGGTTGGTTGGTTGGTTTCACACACCCAATTCCTTGGGAGAAGACTCCACTTGAAAAGCAGGAATGGCACATTCTGACCTACAGCTGGTGCAGAGGAGTAGGAGGGAATCAGGGAGAAGGCTATTCCTCTTGTTGAGTAAAACCATTGCTTATTATACAGCTCTGCTTGGGCCTCTTCCAGATCCATTAAAGTAAATGGAAAATCTTCACTTGACACAAATGGGAGCTGGTCCCAGCTCCAGGGATTAAACAGCGTACAGGTCTCAGGTGGATCTTCACATGAGAACAAATCATGCTCCTGTTGAGCCAGTCCCTGCTGAGTTTATTTTACGTTCTTGTTGTTTGTTGACCTTGTGGTTCTAATGTGTTGCTTTGTGCTGCATTGCTTGTGTCAGCTGCAGTGGTCACAGCAGTCCTCAACCAGCCGTTAGCAGCTGAGCTGTGGCTGCACCCCCAAGTTGGTGCTGAGCTCTTGGGGCATCAGTTCCAACACCCATGGGGATGTGTGTGAGCCCTGCTCCAGAAATGGGGAGGGTAGCCTCATAGTTAAGACTAGTGTAAGATGTGAGCTGAGCTGAATTCAGCACCACAAGAGGCATTTCCCCTTTGTCCCAAGTATCTCCAGTTTCCAGCCTCCTGGGAGGAGCCCGGAGGAGCCTCGGGTCATCCATCTGTCCATGGCAATCTGCTTGACCTGCTATGTCACACACTGAGCAATCAACAGCTCTGCACACATGGTTGGTACACGGGAGGAAGGTCCTTGGAGAGATGTAAATACTGGTGACATCGGTTAGGAAACAGCCGTGTGGCAAGTGCGGGTGGTTAAGGAGGTTCCCAATAAAGCAAACCTCCCAGAGCCCATAGAAGAGCATCAGCAGAAGATGTGACGGAGCTGCTTCAAGTGAGGGAGATTTCTGGTGGTTGGTGCTCCCGGGAGAATTCCTGGAGCATCTGGTGGCACGAGGAAGGGCGAGCGCCCTTGCCTGGACAGCAAGGGGTCACGAGAAGAGAAGAAAAACATCAGGATGTTATATTAAAAGCACATCTGTGCACAGTCTGGAATGGTAAATACATTTTCAGACTCCCCTCATAAAGCTGTAGTGTTTAAAAGTGCTGATAAAGTGCATTCCAATGTCCTTAAAGTATTGCAGCGCGCCACACACACTACGCAGTGTTTATACGAGAGACGGCCAGCGCTGCGGAGAGGGGCGAGAGGAATGGGCTTACACGTGTGAAGGGGAAGGGTTTGTGGATTGTGACCAGAAAATGGGGTCCAGCTGGCTTGTGCTGCCCTGGCCCTCGAAACCCTGGGGTTCTTGACCACAGTGTGCCCAGGACATGCTGTGAAGCTGCTGGCATGGCACGGAGGGACCAAGCAGCGCTCAGCATCCTTCCCTGCCGCCTCATTTTGTACAGGACACTGCGGTCCATAATGGTAATTTCTCTTTTTAAGAGAGCTGCTCACAAATTTTTGTGGCTGGTGCTGCTCCACCCCCTGTGCCAGGTTTTTCTCGTGGGTTTATTAACCCTCTTTGTGCCACTGAATTTCTGTCAGGCTCCCCTTCCTATTCCTCTGGGCTCCTTGTGCAGTCACAAGGCTTGGATGGGGAGTTGTTGCTGTCAGAGGCGATATTTTCTCTCCCCTGGCCCACAGAGGAGCAGACATTCTTCCCACCATATAAGAAAAGTTCCCTGTTAAGACTGTTCCTCAGAATAAGAGAGTCCTTTTAGAGCAGTTTCGAAAAGAGGTTTGAAAACCCTGTTTGCAGCACAAAGCGCGAGGTGAAGATGGATGCTTTGGAAAGCAGCTGTGGAGTTGGTCCAACACCTTTCTGAGCCTGGGCTGTGCTCTGGCTTTAGTGGAAGCTGTGATTTATTACAAACCTCAACAATTTGCAAGACGAGAGCTGGGCAAGGGCCACTGAGGAGTTTATCCCTTAAGAAAATATTTCAGATTTGAAATGCTGAGGACCATGTGGTGTTGCAAAGCATCTCTTGTTGCTAGTGTGCTGTCACTGTTGAGCTAAGGATCTTCACATTAAATTGGTTAAAAATGGCTGGAGCTGGGGGGAGAGGAAGCAACAGAGCTGAGAAAGGATCTGAATTCAAGGTGATCGTGTTGGCAAGAGGGAGAGGAGAAAGTGCCAGGCGTGAGGAGCAGCACGAGGGATGGCCAAGGCAGGAGAGGGGGAAGGCTGGGGAGAAATGGTGTAATGTCTTGGTCCTGCCCGAGTGGTGGTGTGGGAAGGAGTGAGAGAGGTGGTGAAGGCAGAGCTGAGAGGCAAACAGAAGCCAAGAAGGGAAAAAACTCTGACACAGAAGACAGTGGGGACACAGTGGTTTCTTGTGACATAAGCTGCAGAAACGGCAGGCAAAACATTAAATGTCAGCGTGCTTATGATGCCCAGTTTCCCAGGGCTGATGTAAGTGGATGTAATTCCCCAGGGGCTTGTAATTCTTCATGTCTTGCACCTCTGGAGCATACTTTCCTGTCTGCTGACATCTGTCATGCCACCTCACGCTCATGGTGCCACCCTGCCACCTGCCCAAATTCACTAACACTTCTGCTCCCATGAAATGTATGAATCATAACTTCCATGCCACGGCTTTCCTGCAAGATGGTGCTTCCAGAAATAGCATCCTGCAAGCCAAGAGACGTGATATGGCCCTTATGGTTATTTCAGATCTAAGAGAGGGAGCGCAGAGGGAGTGTAAAGAAAACAACCCACCCAACGGCGCGCTTGGAGGAAAGAAAGCACCGTGCAGGATCCAGCCCTTCATCTGGATGTTTCTGAGTTGGTAAGTTGAAACTACCAGAATTTCAGTGCATGAGGAGATTTGGAAATGCATCCTCTATCAATGAAATAATCGTTGCACTAAAAAAACATATCCACTGACACTTTAACCCAGGTTAATGAAGGAGAAGTGTTATACCTGAAGAACTGTTTGATATTTTGATGTAACTTGCAGTGGTTGCTAGCACGGTACTTTTCTCCCATTCCATATTCTTTTAACCAACTCTAACTCACTCAGACGTTTTATGGATGTATTTGTTATTTGAAATTATGCGAGGAGCAATGTCGGAGGTGTGGAAGAGCCATCACAACTGTGCAGCTAGTGGCATATTTTTAATTTATTCTTAGTGCCTTGACTTCTTCCTCATCCACATGCTGTTGTTTATACTCCCTGGCCAAGCCCACTTTGCAAGCTATTTCCATGTGAAATGACCTTAGTTGAGTCCTAATGCACACTCTTATTTGTGGTTACTCAGCCTCACAGGTACCCATTGGAAGCAGAGCTATGTTTATATGAATATTGTCATGTATTTCAAAGGTCAGGGCCGTAGAGCAAAATCTGAGCCAAGCTGAAATCAAAATAGTGCACCCGTCTAATCAGCTGCAGTAGGTGTTTTGCATAAAATTGGTTCTGAAGATACTGTTGTGATGCTGCTTTATCGTGAAGACAAAAATGCTTTTTCACTGCAGGCAAGAAGTGTTATTTAAAGAAGTCATTCTGATTTCCATAGGGTAAATACTCATTTAAGCTCTCTCATTTCATTGGTTATATCGACTTTTTTGAGCAAGTTTTCACCTGATGCATTGCAGCAACACAGAAAAAGATGCAATGTCATTGTGGTCTGGAACTAGGGTTTTACTGTCGAAACTTGCTCTTCTCCTGACCTATAAATGCAGGTTTGGTACAGTACCACCGGGGATGGATTTAGCACATCAAATTCACCTGCCAAATCAATGAGGGGAAAAAAAAAAAAAAAAGAGGTAGGAAAAATGGAAAAAAGGTATGAGAGGCAAGACTATTTTTCTTTTAATAGCTGCTATTTAACTCTCCTCACTCCCATCTACTTTTTGTTCTGCTAGCTTAAAAGCTGTGTTATGTGAAATTACCCATAAAATCTCCACATTTGCCAAATGTTCAGTTGAGTAAAACTTGCAGTGAAGATTTGTGGAGGGTCACTTGTTCACCCTCTCAACGTCCCCTTCCTGGAGAAGCAGCCTTTCCCCTGCCATCCAAACGGAGGTCTCGGCTTGGTGCATCTTTTGATCGAACGCTAGCTGCAATTTCTATAACTCAGTTTTGACCGATGCAAAGAGGAATGAAAGAACTGACCAGCCAGAGAGGCGGCAGCATTAGAAGTTGCTCTCATTTAACTCCTGCCAGATATTAATTAGTAGCCTACCATCACATTCATTTCATAAAACGGACCCATAATAAACTGCGGGACAGTCTTTTTAGTGAAGGTTTGTGGTCAAATTGAAATGCTGGGAATTTCCGCAGCATTTGCAAGTCTTTAGGAGCAATGGGGGAAAGAGGCTGATAAAAACTCTTCTGGCTCTTGCTATCAGGGATGTTTCGGCTGGCACGGAAGCAGGGTGGTCTGAAGAAGCTGGGTAGGAGGCTCTGCTGGCAGTTTCTTTCCTGCGTGAAGCATGGAGGCTTGGCTTTTGTGGTGTCGGTGTGAAATTAATCTGCTTTTTCACAGCACATAGGTGACTTCAGAAGGCAGAGATGGAGCTTTGCCTTTTCCTTTGATGCCTTTTGTGCTGTGCACTGTCATTTCCAACGAAGCTGCCCAAAGTCAGGATTATCGGTCCCCACTTAAACGCTTCCTGTATGATTTCTGAAGTGCTGCTGCTTTGATTTTGACTTTTGCAAGAGAAATAATTTCCCACATGCGGGAAGGTGTTCAGATGCATAAGGCAGGGGAAGTTGGCTCACGTGAAGGGGAAAGGGTTGACTAAGCACGGAGTCCCTTGAGAACCCAACTCCAGCTTCCTGAAGTGGGTCTGTCTCCTGTCAGCACCCAGATAATTGCACGGCTGTGATCCGTAGGCTTCCAGATGACTGCCTCCCATGGAGCTCAGCACGGCAGGGACACTCAGGTGACTTGGGGTGCAGGTGGTACAGTGTAAGTACCTTTACACTGTTATTTTATATTGAAACCTCAAATGACAACCAAAGTCACTGCAGACTTCCCTGGCCCCATCAGAGCTCCAGGTAGCACATGTGGGTGCTCCTCAGGGTTAGGTCAGGGCTGCTTTGTTTGGAGCAGCTTGTTTTCTTGCTTAAACCTAATGATTTTGTGGGGGAGTGAGTGTTTGCTCCATCTGAAGCTCCGTCCTAGTATGTTGTCAAACACAGCTCTGACCGACCGACTTAAAAGGACCTGGAAGACAGACTGAACATGCCCAGGAGGAAATAACTGCTCTCCAGCCTCACAGATGTCAAAGCAAAGTGTTAACTCTGCACGTGATAAAACCTGCTGCATCCATGCCGTTATCTACTGCTAATGGAAGTGGGGAGAATACGAAAATTGTGTCCTCATCAAGCATTTAGAAATAAAAATGTAGGAACTCTGAAACTGGAGGAAACTTTCCAGATTATTCATCCTGTGGTGTTTGGTTCCTTAAAAACTGTGAATGCCCGTGCATTCTTGAGTACTAGGCAGTGGGCCATATTCCTAACTGGGATCAATCAGGAACAGCTCCATTCATTTGGATGGACCAGATTTAGCCCATCTGGACATTAATTTGTCTTTCTGACAAGATTAGAACGCTCATTTTGACATATTCGGGAGTTGAGGCTGCCAGCAGTTGTTTCTTTCCTTGGCAAACCTCTCCAGTGCTAGCAGAAGCACTTTTTTCCCCTTTACAGCATACACAGGCTTCACAGAAAGGCTTAGCTGCTGGTTGTTATGATCTCACATATTTTGGGAGCTCTCCCTTTGATGAGGGTGGTGCCTGTGGTGCGGACAGATGGGCTCTGCCCACCTCTCCTTTGGCTGCTTGAGGGATCTCCCAAGTCTTTCCTTACAGTGTAATTTTTGAGTCATGTCTCCTTTTTTTTGTCTTTTTCACTCCTCCTCATTACCTGCTGTTCACCCTGGGGCTCCTCAGGGCTTTCTCGTTATAAATTGGATTTGGAAGTAGAAATTGGAAATAGAAATCAGTGGTTCTGCCATTACAACAAGGAAGGAATGTGTCCCAAAGGCTGGGTGGATGTGGTTTGACTCAAGCTCTTGATACAGAGTTGAAAATTAAAACCATTCTCTGTTGATGTCCCTTTGTGGGAGATGTCTACAAGGAGAAGGCTGCCTGGTCCTCTTTCTGGAGGTAGGGCTCATCAGCAAAGCAGCACACCTGCTGATGGTCTGGAAAAAATAAGCAGTCATTGCTAGCAAGGGGATAGTGTATTTTCATCGAGAAAATTTAAACAGATATCGTTGTGTTCCACGGCCATATTTTAAATGGAAGGGAGTGAAGTTGTCTGTGTAATGAGATTGAGGCTGATATTAAAGATAACTTTAAATGTCGCCTGAAAGCAAATCAAATCACTTGCCCCAGTTGTGAATAAGGCAGCAAAGTGAACATTGAGGCAAAACCAGCCGGGAGAGTGATAATGAGGCTGTGGGTGCAGAAATTACCACATTCATGAGAAGAGCCAATTTCAGACTTGGATGCACTCAGGGTGGTGGCGAGGGGATAGAAGCAAGGCAGAAAATCTCCAGACCAGAGCATGTTGCATTGCGCATCCAGTAGCGATGGTGGCTCTTGAGTGTATTGAACTGGGGGGAGCTGGGGATGACTGAAGGTAATAGGAAAGACAGGGCTGTATGTAAGAAAGGGAGAGGGAAGAGTTGGAGCCCAACCCTTGGGGTCAGCTTGACCCCAATTATATGGATATAAGTGAACGTTCAGGGAGAAAAATAAAGCATGGAAGTGAATAGGAAATCAGAGAGAATGGAGCCTGGGTCTAGCAAAGGCAGATTGTGTTGTATGAATCTGAGATCTTTGATAAACCAATGGATTTTTTCCAGACATAGATTAGATCTGTGGCATTTCCTAGCTGGATTCAGTGAAGTAATTGATAAAGTGCCTTGTGAAAAATGATTAGGTGAGCTGACAGGGGGACAATAGTACAAGAATCGGAGGTGAGGGGATAGAATAATGTCTGAAAGAGAACTGGTGGGTTTTTCTAACAGGAGAATTCTGGGGAGTAGGAAGAAATTGCTGGGGAAGTCACTCAAGAGTTGGCTTTGATATGAGCTCTAATTAGTTGTCAGTGAGCCAATGACACCTTGGACACCCTGCTTGACCGATTGCCTTCAGCAACTGTATTGTCAGGGCTGGGTGTAGATGCTAATAGGACTATCTGAATAGTCTTGATTTTTCTGCCATTTCTTGGAAGGCTTGGATGGTAAGAAGTCACCCCTGTCCTTTGGTAACACCCCCGTGAAGGCTTCCCCCATGATTGAAGCATGCAAGGCAATGAATTCAGCTGCCAGCCCAGGTTCTGTCATAGAGACTTCCTTACATCAAAGGTGTTTCTTCCAGTGGTTCTTCCTGTAGTGAGATTAATAGAATGAATTAAAAGAGAATTTTTAAAGAGTCTTTAGAAAAAAAAATATGTTTTTTGGTTTGTTGTTTTGGGGTTTAATTTTTTTTTTGTAAAAGTCCTTGATGTAACAGAAAAATAACATAAGATCTTGGGCACATTGGGGAAAACCACTCCCATGGTTCTCATTGCCTCTCAGGAAGTCCGGATTGATGATTCCTGCCATTGCAGAGTGCTTCCAGGCTACGAGTGCATATTTTCCTCTCAGATTTAACAGCATTATTTTACACTTGTATGACACTTCCAATCCTGAAGGATACTACATACAGCCCAGCTGAAGAGGCAGAGGATAGTAGGCATTCTTGAGAGACCATCTTGTTCGTGTGCTGGTCCCACAGATCCCGACTGAGATCTCTCCAGTGTGGTGTGCTCTCTGGATGGAGCGTCATCCACTAACGACTGAATCCTCAGGCAGCAAATGCTGTGATATAATAAAAGGGAGGCTTTAAAATATTGCAGGTGACCGCTACTGATTATTATCAAATAAGATTTTCAAAATTATTATGATCATTATAATTACAAAGAAGATTTATGGTGTTACCTCTCTAACCTGTGAGAGGTATCTCAGCTTCAGGCTTGTGGGCTCCAAGATCCTTGAAGTATCCTTTCTTAATGCTCGTGGTGAAATCCACACCTAAGCACGTTCTGTCATTTATTGCAGTAGCCTCTTCTCCCCCGCCTCCTTGGATATTCCTGTGCTCAGTTATGCCTGTGCCACCAAAGACAGAACTTCCTTAATCTTTCTTCTTTCTTTATTAAATTCACAGCTTTGGTAATTTGCAGATATTGTGGAATCTGGCCCTGTTTTCCACCCTGCAGACTTGCAAGGCAGCAACATCATTTAAGCACCATATGGTTCTCGACAAAGTCAGGTTTCACATCCAACCTAAACAGTTTAATATTATCAAAAGCCCGAGCTCAGTGCAGCAATAACAACCCCTGCTTCCTCTCCCTGCATTGTATAACAAGAGGAAGAAAGCTCTCAAACTGAGCAAGCTGCTGTGATCTTGAACAGGGGCTGCAGGGCTGGAGAAAAGCCTTTGTAGAACCCTCGTTATGTTCACAAGACAACGAGCATCCACCTGGACCACAAAGGAAGGGCAAACCCAGGTCTGGTTTCAATTAGGATGCCTTAAAAACACAGACCAGATTTAGTTCCTATTGTTGGCAAATATCATTGTAATTTATTTGATATTTAAGTTTTAATGAGGGAATGCTACATGCCTCCAAGCTGCAGAACATTCAGTTGTCTCTATTGTTTAATGTATATTTGGCTTTTTCTCTTTTAGGGGCTTGGATTCCAGTCCCCACCAAATTTGATGCACGCAAATATTTTCTGGCAGATTTAATGTATTCAGCATGAGGAGCGGAAGACAGGCTGGGTGGGGACAGGGGAGCTGGGCTGAGGATTCATTCCTCAAGCCGCACTGGTGGTACAGTGATTAGAAAAGACTAAGTCTTCAACTTCCTCACTTAATAGACTAAGAGGTCTCTGTAGATGATGAGTAATGCCGCATGGAGCAGATGCCAAAATGGAACAGGAGCCCTGAGACGGCTTTTCTTGCAGTACCTTGTAGCAATCAGAAATTATTATCCTGGCCGTGCTGTGATGCTATCAGTTGGCTGAGGACCTTGCACTGAGTCACAGCAATCAGCATCCCAAACAGTTACAGACATCTGCATCACATCTGAACAACAGCAATTACATTGCTATGCCTGAATCCAGTGGGACCTCCATCGAAATAGGTACCGAGAGGGTTCTTGCTCTTCCCTCAGAAACGACAGGGCTTGCCTGGCCATGGGGCTGAGTGTCCAGGTCATGTGTCGGCATCTTGGTGCAAAATACACCCTGGAGAAGGGGTGGGAGAGAGACACGTAGGACAGTCAGATGCCATGTATCTTCTCCATTTACCTATTGGGAGAATAGCTTTCTCCTATTTATAGGAGAATAAGAATAAAGAATACATGGTGGTTTGATGTAAAAAAAAAAAAGCCATTTACAGATTAATTAGCATTTTAAAGAGCTGCAGGGTCTTTTTAGGAGAGGGAGCAATGGAGCTACCAAATGAGGTTTAGACAGAAGTGATGATCTACAAGTGTTTTCCTGGTAACTTACTGGAGGGTGAACATGTTGTTAGAGATGTTAGCAGTGGGGTGTCTGTTTGTTATCTGGGACTAAATAAATCATCTCTGCAAGCTGATGCTTCTTGCGAAGCGACAAAAGCACCCAGATGTAGCACTTCCTACCAAGATGCAATGTAGGATTTGCTGGAGAGAGGCTGTGCTTGGGTGAGATTCGGCTCCCTAGCAAGAAAAGGATTATCTCTGCAGATTACAAGCAGGTCAATTAACAAAACAGTCCTTTCCTACAAGGGACTAACCCCGAAGTAGCAGGACAAGTATCAAGAGGTAGGATGCAGGGGATGCTTTTATTCCATATTCTCTGTATTGGAGGACATGGGTTGAATATGGGGTTTGTGATCTCAGCATTTGCATGTCGATATTGGGAAGAGCTCTCTGAGGAAATGGTGGAGAGCTTCTGCGTGGAGAGCTTTCGGGGAAGATGGGAAGCCAAAAAGGATTGCTACAGCCTGTGAAAAATCAACTGATCCGTAGCAAAAAGGAAAATTCAGCCTCTGGGATACAGAAGACAATCAAGGAAAAAAATTCTCAATTCTGCTTGCTCGGCATGCATGTTTGTTGAGTTTCTGCTGTGGAAAAAGAGCTAATGAATGTTACTTTAAATGCAGCTAATTAGGTGTGGTCTTTCAAAAAAAAATCATATGTGCCTTGCTGAAATCTTCATACTGCCAACAATAAATCTGGTTGGATCATATCAGGAATATGTTGCTCGCACATGGTTTGCCAGCAATGTTTTTGTTAGTTGTAGCTATTTGGCTGGAAAGCAGAAGGGCCCTTGTACCCTGAAAACAACCCCCTTCCTGTAGCCCCAGCTGAACAGATCTGCTACTGATGGGTAACAGCACTGCCAAAGCCTTAGGAAACGCAGGATCGGATGATGAAAAGGAGCTGCTTGCACCGCACCGGATCTTCCCCTCTGATTCTGGCAGCTAGAAAGAGGGAGGCACGGGGAACGATGTTTTTGCACTTGGGTGTGTTTGTGTTTGCGGTGAAAATGGAAACCTGCAAAGTCCAGTTGAGCTGGAGAACAGTTCTCCTAAATGCTTTGATTCAAGATCAGCAGAGGTGAGTGCACGGCAGGCCAAATACCACCTCTTCTCTTCTCAGCTGGGCAAAAAATGTCTGCTAAGTGAATGGGAGCAGCAAACATAATGGGGAGGCTGAAAGTTAAAAAAAGCGCTCTACCCAACATGGTTCATGACCGTGGCATAGCTGCCAGAGGGGCGGGGGGATGATGTCTGTCACTAAAACCCCTGTATGTCGCCTTGCTGGGAGAGGAATGAACATTTTGTGCTTCACATCTCTTCCGAGGAGACCCATGGGTGTGCAGAAGCGTGTCTGGGAACAGCTGTGAAGGTCCCACTAGCATGGGTCCATGGGACCAGGACACCCTTCCCATTTTCCTGTTAATTCCAGTGATGTTTGCTTTTTTGACATTGATAATATGTCTTTGGGTTTGTCCTCTTGTAAAACACTTCTGAATTTTTAAGGGCTTTTTTGTTTTTCAGACGAAGTGAGTTATCTGGGTCTGGCTTGGGAATCTAGTTGGGAATTTGAGCTCTGGATAAACAACCACCAGTAGAAGCTGCTGCTCTTCTATGAGTTGTCTGTCATCCTTTGCCTTTGGAGGACCTGGGCCTTTCTTCTTGGGGGAAATAGAGCTGGGTGGTTACTAGATGTCTGAGCTGCTCTTGAAGTCATACCCCATCCATCCAAGCATTTGTAATACTGAGCAAGACAGAGGCTGCAGTTTCTCCAGATGCTTGGAAGTTAGGAAATGACAGCCGAGGCTTCCATTTTAACCTTCCCACTCCTCTGTGGAAGTGTACAGTTTTACTAATTTCTGTCATGGGCTAAATAAGGTGTTTTGGCCTCCAGCTCATTCACAGTCTTGAGTAAAGCATCATTCAGATTTTCTCCCTAAAAATGCTGTTACGTAAAGCCAAGGACCTTCACTGGGAATTGCAGCACCTAAAGTTAAAATACAGAAAATCTGCACGTCTGGAAAGACTTATTTATGGGGAACTGCTGCTCTCCTGCCCCAATGAAAGCTTTTCAACTGCCTGGCATAGCCATTACAAGATTAGACCTCATGAACGCGGCAGTGTCTTGCTAACCCTCCTGACATTTCGCCGGCTCTATCAGGGTTTGCAGTGCGGTGCGCATTTTCTTGGTGCTCTGGTCTGACGGCGGTGGTGGCAGATGGCATTTGTTTGGTTTTGCTTGTTCCCAGCATGTGCGTGGGCAGCTCTTTGCTACTCTGGTGGACGGAGGCACGGTGGGAGCTGGAACACCCCGCAAAGGTGCGACCATCGGGCATAGTGGGGAGGAAGGTCTGCAGACCCCCGTGTTTTAACCTCTTTTCTGCCTGGTCCCCTCTACTTAAAATGTCTAGTTCAAGCTTTGAACCGATAAAACAATTAGGCTTAGAAATGCGAAGCTTTTTGGAGAGGCTGGCTCCGGGGGGAAGGCAAAGGCTGGTCCTACAGAGGGAGGGGACCAAGGGGGTCAGTAGGGATGCTCGGGGGGACAGTAGCTTGCAGAACCAACTGAGAATGTGAAGGAATTGTTTTCACCTGGATTTTGATCTCTATCTCTCTTAGAAAATGCTCACCCTTGGATTATTTTTAGAAGCCCTGGAAGTCCCAAGCAGGCTGGATCGTTTTTGCTTCGCTGACCCTGACACTGCTGTGGTGCGGAGGGTTGCTGTCTGGGGAGAACATCCTACCTATGGATGCACAGAGGAGCAGGCCAGGAGGAGAGAAGTTGTGTGTTTGTGTATGTGTGAGTGTGTGTGGTGCACAAGGGGGGGTGTGAGAGAGAAGGACGGTGCCAGAGGGGGAAACGTGACCCCTTACTTCATCCTTCCTGATTGCATCTATGATTTCCGTTAATGGGAATGTAAGACATTTCATTACACGGTTTGTTTAATCTAAACTTCACATTTAACCCCCCTGGAGACAGGGTGAGTGAGTGGTTTGTTTTCCCTGTTTCGCCCCTCTGTGACGCCGGAGCCCCTCTGAGAGATAACGCAGGGGCTGCTCGTCTGCTGGAGCAGCTTCACAGCCCTTCCTGGTGAAGAGGGGCCAGGAGATGTGTCTGGGGACAGCAGTGCCATTCCAACATCCTGCAGCACATGCTGCTCCTCCTGCATCAGCCTTCAGCGATGCCCCATGTGCCCAGCCTGACTCCCCCTCCCTGGAAGCAGGGGAAAGCCAGGAGGATGCGGGGCCAGATTCCTAAATCATGATAAATAAGGAGGTGAAAGAATGATATAGAAGGGCATAAAATCCATCTGAAAATGCATCCCATGGGAGCCAAAGCTGAATCAAGACTGGTCTTTCTCTGTGCTGGGGGCAGCAACGCCAGCGGGGCTGTGGCTTTGCATGTTGGCCAAGGATTCTGCAGAAAGTGGTTCTGTCCCAGCGGAAAATCTGCTGGGGCTTGTAAAATGAAGAAAACTCTTTTGGGTAAGCACAGCTCAATCTAAATCTCTGCTCCAGACATGCCAGCTTCTTTCTAAACATGGAGCAAAATACCTTTTGTACTTGGAGATTTCTCTTACTGAGTTTGGATTGGGATCACGTCTCCATACCCAAAATTAGAGCTAGAATGGGGAGCCTTGGATTTTTGTTTCTTGCTGAAATCAGTTCCCGCTGAGGGTCTCTAGCGTTTTACTGATAATGTTCCTTTGCCAGCAAAACTAGGCACGGAGCCTAAACATGCCCTTATTAAACTCACTGGAAGTTTTGATGTGAATTTCAATGGCACCAGCATTTTTTCCCAAAGGGACCCTGATTTTTTTTTTCTTTTTTTCTACAGCTGCATCTTACAACTGGTTTCTGCTGTCTGTTACTGATTGCCTTCGCAGGACCAGTAGCTCTAGCAATGGGCAAATAAACAGAAATGGTCCCAGAACCTCGGTGTCAACAGGGACAGTGAAAGAATCAGTTTAGTGCCTACATCTGGAACTTCTTTTACAGTAAATTGACCGGGATCAGGAAGCGTTAGATAGCAGCAAATTCCAGTTTGATTGCTAGCAGGTGCCAATGCAAATGAGGGAAGAATCGTACCTGGACTTTGGCTCTGGATTTTGCTTTCTCAAATCTTCCAACAAAAATTCCTCATTAGAGTTTTTTGTCCCATAGAAGAAAATCAGAAAATTACTGACTTCAAGTCGGTGTTCTTTCTGGCTTTCAAAATTAAAGCATCGGCTGGAAACATGTGTGCATATAAGTCTGCTTGGAAGCAGGGCTGCCCCCCTCTAACCCACCAATTTTTTTTAATTCCTTGAAGGTGCCGAAAGACCCCCCAAGAGCTTTTGATCTTCTGTTTTATTACAACACAATAATTATAAGCACAAGAAAAAATATTTATTTAAAGAAGGGAAAACACTGAACTCCTGGGTGAGACAGATAAGTTAAAAGCTGGAAAATTAATCTCCAGCCTGCCCTGTGAGTTCTGGCAGGCTGAATGTCCTCCTGTCCTGTCCTGCTGGTCACTGTGTGCATCCAAACAAACCCACCCTGCCCTAAAATGTCTCTTTTACCCAACCTTCCCTAGGTTTGGAGCTGGCTAAGCAAGGAGGCTCTGGTGGATTCCATCTCACTGATTAAAAACGTAAGATCTGTTACAAACTGCCCCACAGTGAAAGCTTAGGAAAGAGGTGTGATGGAGATCTGTGAAGCCATGCCGGGTGGGGAGTGCAGCTCTCACCTGTGCACCGTCCCTCCTAACGGATAGCCCAGCAGATGTCTGGGAAGATGTCAGGGAGGTGCAAAACCACACCAAAGTCTTTCTTTACAGGGTGCATCAGGAAGGGCACTTGCTGCACCCTAAAATTGTAGAGGCCAATGATTATAAATGGGTTTAAAGTGGATAGACACATTTATGGGAGACAGAATCAATTCTAGCCATCGTGGGGTCCAAGAGCAAACATGGGTTTGGGAGATGGCCAGCTGCTCAGCAGCAGACAGGTCCATGATGTACACTGAGATACCCTGGGGAAGGGACCTTTGTCCCTCATTTCTTATGCGCTTCTCCTACATATCCTCACTTCCCCTGGGATCCCTTATCCTCCCTCCACGGGTTCAAATGCACATCTCTGTGAGCTCGTCCCACTTGCCTCATTTGGTGTCACTCTTTGAAGTATTGCCAGTGACAGAACCTCTCTGTGTCATTACACACAAAAAATCCCTCTTTGCCAAAGGGTGGCTCATGGCATTTCATCTTGCTCAGGGCAACAGATGAGAGAGTTTCCTCTTTCATGGGTTAGCTCGGATGCAGAGCACACAGTGTTCCCTGGCAGATTATTAAAGCATTAACTATGCTCATTTAATGGTATTGAGATGCAGATAAGACTTTATGTATTATGTATTGTATTCCCCTCTCTGTGCGGCTGAGCATGTTTTTTAATGTCAAGGGCAGGTGTTTTTGTGTGATACCTGCTTAGTGGTATTTATGGTGATATTTATTCCAAGGCTGCAGTTAATGTCGTTGTCCTCTCTTTTGTTACACTCTGGGATTAAACCGCATGTCTGGCGCATCGTTTCTCCAATTATTCAAACATCTTAATGAAGGTTAACAGCACAGCGCAGCACGGTTGTGCAGAACTGACACACATAAATCTGTCGGGCGTTACGTTGGGAAAGGCGACTGAACTGCATCCTCCCAAGTGCAGATGGGGCAGATTAAAAGTGCAAAAATAGTGCCAGGAACACAGCTCTGAGCACAATCCTTCTGGGAACCAGAGCTGGAGAAATGGAAAAATGGCAATAACCAGGGTCTCCCTGGTTTCAGCTGCCAGGAAGCGCTGAGCAGTAACGTGGCATTTTGGGTTTCTTCCTTGCTGATCTTGCACAGACCCTTCTGTGCTTTGGAAAAAAAAACCAGCTCCAGAGCAGATATTTCTCTGAATATGTCTGGTTGGGCTCTCCGGGGCTTTATGGTGACACGGGGGCTCTGCATAGCCATGGGGAACCCTTTTCATGGCCATGCAGGCAGAGGAAGGGTCCTGCCTCTGCGGGACCTCGGAGGCGGTGGCATGGGCTGGTCTCAGCATGGACGATGTGGTGGCACTGGGGCTATTGCTAACCACCAGTAGAGTTGTCCTGCCATGCCCATGGAGGAGCTCAGCGCTGAAGAGATGGTGTCCAAACCTCTTATTCACCTTGGGAAAAGGCTCCCAGTCCTGCAGGAAAGCCCTGGCCAACAGCCTTGCCACAGTACCTACTGGGATAGTATTGATTTTTTGTTTGTTCCCTTGGCAAATGTGAGTTGAAGCCTGGGAAAATGCTAGAGGACTTCCTTGTCCTTTTACACGATATTTTTAAATTTCCAACTGAGTCTGGGGTCAGGGAAATTCTGTAGCTGTCTGAGTTATCTACAGCTGACGTGCCACCTAACGCCTTGATCACAGGCTAAAAGGCTTGCTGGCTCAGTTCTACTTCATCAAAACAAGGGTGATATCTGTGTTTTGCAGCAAGTATCCACGGCCATCACAAAATGCTTAAATGACACTTTTTTCCCCCCAGCCTTGGGTGAGAGCCATTGGATTCGTGTTTTGTGCAGGAAGTAGTCAGAGGTGTTTCTTGCTCAACAGTCTGTAGATGTGCTTGCCAATTGCAGCTACTTTTATTGCCCAATGGTACAAAACTTAATTGAATTGTTACCTTGTTAATTTTTTAAGCAACTCATTATGATCTATTAATGACTTTGGTTTTCCAGCTCAGGATATGCCAACATCCAGGGGAATTACTGCTGTATGAGCTGGTCTGAATGATCCTCAGTAAATCAAGTAACACTACTGTACACAGAGAGGGTTATTTAAGATTATACAGATGTCTTAGCCGTTGAAGCCAAAGTCAGCAGCAAAGCTAATTCCTGTCTTCTTCCAGAGGTGTTCCTGTGCCCTTTGCTTATCCCATTAGATGTAATTATTTCATTCATTTCTCTTGGGGTGAAATGGCTTGTCCCAAAGCTCAAGTGCTCATAATGTCCTCACGCAGTTCAGTAGCCGCTCGCTGACCCGCTCCCCCGTCCTGCAAGCATTGCCATTACCTGCGAGCTCACTGGTGGCCCTGCTGTCATCACGCTCCCCTCCCCAGAGGTAATTAATCACTCACTGCCTCTTTCTCTCCAGTTCATTTACACACTGCAGTGGCAGAGCCCAAGAAAGGGTCATGGGAAGAGAAAACACTCCCGAGTATAATCTTGGTATGGCTGTGAGGACACCGTTGCATTTATTCCTTCCCTGCCCCTCTGCAGATCCCTGGCTTTCCAGTGGCGCTGTCCCAGCTCAAGCTGATGGAGAGGAAGACAGAGTCCTTCAGCAGGAACTCGCTCATCTTTCACTGCGCTCAGTCAGGTTTGGGAAAACATAAAATAGACCTTTCAAGCATATAAAGATCACCAGGGTAGAACGTTTACCCAGATTTAATGGGGAAGTAACATGAGTGTCGCTGATGCGAAGGAAAGCTCTCCATCACCCCAGTTTAAGTCCCAAAGGCAAAGCGCCGTGACACTTCAGAAATATAAACAGCGGAGTGAGAATAAACATAATATATGGGCTTTGCGGATGCAAATGAAAAGCAATTATCCCAAATCGCAGTCTTAATTTATAAGCAGTCAGTATAATTTGAGAAACTGAAATCTGATGTTGCTAAATCAAATTCCTGTGATTCCACTGGGCATTAAGCACATAATAAGATTACACTGTGCACTGAGCATGTCCTTGTTAAATCTGCTGGCTACTGCATTTTTATTGCTCTCCTGGGGGTTTATTGAGTTTACACTTCCAGTAAAAGGTAATGTTTTCACAGTGTCTTTGGTACGCCGGCCACACAAGTCTGTCTGCAGCAGGCAGAATTGTTAAGCCATATAATTCGCTTACATCCTTTGGCGGCTCAATTGGAAAAAAAAAGGCAATTAAAAGACACCATGCAGTTGTATATAACCAAATTAAAAATAATAATAATGAATCTGCTGTACTGTAATCAGTGAGGAAAGGAAACCATGCATAATGGTGAGGGTTAGCCATGAGACAGCTAAATTGATGAGCTCTCCTGTTTAGATTTGGTTTTGAATGCCTGAATAGCGGTGCTAATATGATGATATCTGCGATTTATATACAAAAGTCACCTTGAGACTAGCTGCTCTCCAAACAATCAGGAAGAATAGGGTTTCCTTGCAACAGGCTGTCTGTAGTCTTGGAAAACAGATGAGAAGGCAGGGGATACAGGGAGGACAACAGGTAACTGGGATATTGGCCAGTTAAAGTCCCTGGGAGCAGTCCAGTGTTTCCTAAGAAAGATGCAGAGATGAAATGCGCAGTTTTAGAAGGAGGCAGAAAGCTAAGAAGAAACAAATTCCCTCCCAACAAACCGATGCAAGGCAAAATGAATGAAGCAGAGACATGGAAGAGCCAGTGCTGCTGGTGCACCCTGATTTTCATGCCTTTGAGCACGTAGCATGGGCATCCGTGACGGACCATCTCAGCATCCATCTGCAGATGTGCTCCCCTGGTGTTTGATTCCCTCCTGCTCCCTAACAGGGCTTGGTTTGAACTTTGGACATAAAAGTCTCCTTGAAAATGCTTATTGCTAATCAGGATAATGCCAGATAAGCTTGATAGACACACTAATTTACATTTTAAATCTTTGCCATTGTAGCTGGGACAATTCCTCTGGCTGTGAACAGGCAGTGTAAAACTGAGGGCTCAGATCAGTCCTAAGAGGTAACATCGCTTAATTCACTGGGAGATTATAGCGTCGTGTAATGATCCTCTAATATTTAAATCTCAGGGATTTTGTAGGGTCATCTTTTTTTCCCCTAGTAAGTCACTTTCCAGAACATTTTACATCCAAGGTTTCAAAGCCATCTCCAAGCCTGTGTCTGGATACCTCACTCTTAGAGCTGGTTTTTGCCAGATAAGAAGAGGCCAAGTGTGAATTCAGCTCTGGGAATCAGGATACTTCTGCAAAGCAGGACTTCTGATAGCTGCGTGAGAACAGTGGACCCATGGCCACTTAGTCCAAAACTTTTGCTTAAGACTGAGTCAGAATTAGAAAGAGAACATTCCTCTGGCACACTCTTGTAATTTCCAGCAACTGGCTCTTGGAAGATTTCTTTCCTTGCTTGGAAAAAAAGAGCTGTATATTTATGTACGATTTCTCATGCGTATAGAAAGATTTCTGGACTGACTTTTTCCTGCATAATTTTTTGTTTTCTACACCTGCGGATAGAGTGTTACAGAGCCAAGCACATGTGAGGTTGAAGCTTAGCTTGTGAGGTGTCCTGCCTCACACCAACTTGGGTGGAAAAACTGATGGAGGGTCATTTACCATGCACTGAATGCTGCAGATCTCTGCGGGGAATCACTTTGCTCTGGATTTACTGGTTTTGTGTCAAGCCCAAAGTTTGCTTCAAAACTCCCTGCCCAGTTTTGGAGGTTTCTGTTTGAAGTGGTTGCAGACAGCATGGCTTCTCGGGGCTAGATGCACCAAGATTTTGACTGAATTCTTCCATTATTTGAGATTTATTGCTGGCAATGGACAAGCTCCTTGGGGAAGATCTTAACATGAGCTGACAGTAATCCCCCAGACGTTGGGCATGGTTTTACCTGAGGGAACTTTACACCGGCGAGCCTTCCCATGGTGAAATATCACAGAGGTCATGGAGCAATTAAGATTAGGGTTACAAACGTTTTTATCAGTGTCAGGACAATTATGTCTTCTAGCTCTGTTAAATGGGCATCTTAAGACATCTGCTTTGGAAGGCTTACCGGGAGAAGGAAGAGCTTGAACCATAAACCTCATGGGTGCTGTGTATGCCACACAGGCTGTCCCTGAAGTGTTGATAACATATTGGCATTGCCAGGACGGACAGACTGGAACCGGCTTTTCGCTCTCTGTTCCACTGCAAGACTAGGAAGCATCTGAGGAAGTTAGGAGAAGCTCAGAGCAACCAAAAGGAGGTACACCATCCCATGACAGGCTGTTGGCTGTGGAACAACCAAGTATGGATGTAGATGCTAAAGAAATTGTCGGGGGCTCCAGGGAACACTGAACAACTTCATGCAAGAGAGATCCACTTCAGGGTTTCTATTTGCACAGAAGCCACATGTGTCTTGGGAAGCCCAGGTGCTGAAAATGTCTAGAAGATGGACAAGTGTCCCTAATGGATTCCTTACACTTAGACTCTTTCCCAGCTATCGCCTCTTGGCCATTGTTGGAGACATGACATGGGTTAGCCTGATCCATGTTCTGGTGGCTATGATTACTCTGATGGTTTGTTGTGCTACAACCTCTGTCTCACATTTGGGCTTTGGGGGCAGAAAATGGCCCTTATTGTGGCCCCCCTGTCCCCCCGACATGCTGCATCTGATATGTGGGATCAGAAGCACACGACCCTGCTGCGTGACCTTGTTCATAGCACATCTCTCATGAGGAAAGAAGGTGCAAGGTGTGTGCTCAGATGCCAGAAAATTATCCCAGAGGAAAGGTAGATTTTATTCATAACCCCAGTTCATCCCTTTAGCCATAACTCAGTTTATTCCTGCTCAGAGGCAGTGCTTTTCCTTTGAAAGAAAGACATGTAGCTTTTCATGAGGACAACACTTGTGTCTCTGTTCCATCGAAGAAAGATGAGGATCTTGCATGTCTTTCCATGCTGTAATCAATTTATTGCTTTATGGGAACCAGAGCTCCCCCAGGAAAGTGTCATGGATTGTGTCATGGAGCACACTGCTTGCATGGAGACCTTTGATTCAGCTGGCAGACATAAAAAGAAGACAAAATGTGTTTAGCCAAAATGCTCTGTAATGACTGCATGTGTGCAGCTGCAAAAAGAGCGACGGTAATTGAGCCAAGAGTGGAAATTATTGGCAGCAGAGCCTGCATTCATGTGTGCTTCATATTTTATTCCTGAATTATAATTTCTTTACCAGCTGTGCAATGTAGCTTGCTATGTCACTGTTATGTTTCCACCTAACTGTTGTCCACCCTGCTGCCTTCCCCGGGCTCTCCTGAGACCACAGCTGATGGCCAGCTCTTGACATCGTCCTGCCCTGCCCAAGAGCTGGGGAGGTGCTGTGAGTGTGCTCCAGGCACAAACATTTGGGGTGATGTAGTGGAGTAAGAACTTCCCCTGTATACCTTGCCCCAGGTCTGGAGAAGCTGGAAACAGTCTGGGAGCTCAGGAGCAGGGGCTGAAGCCAGAAAACCAAAGCTATCAAGAGAAATCTGTTTCAAGCTTCAGTCCAACTTGTACAACCCAGCCAGTAAATCCCCACCTCAAGGCTTGACAAAATTGTCCCGACAAGACAGATGTTCTCCTTGGTCTACGTTTTCCTCCTCCTCCCTTTATCAGTGGGGCAGAGAGCTTATTGGCAGAGCTAATGATGTTCATCACGTGCTGGTTTATCACCTCTCACCCTCTGCTGCAGAGAAGGGCTGGATGCAGGGTGCAGGCTGTGGTTTGCACTGGCATGGAAGTGGTTAAACCTACTGAGGACACTGCCACTTCTTTGCAGCTCAAGTCATTTTTACAGAAACCACAAGACCCCACCGGTCAGCAGAGGGACAGGGAAATGCTGATATAAATACATCCCCGGACTAAGTGTCACTGCAGCCTGCTCTCCACTTGCTGCAGACAGCTTGACGTTACTCCAGGAGCAGATCGAGCTGAAGAAGCAGATCTTTGCTGCTTCTTAGTCTGCAAGTGGGTTTTTCCTGTATTTTTATTATCAACTTTAACAACTGAGCTAATATTCAGCTCCTGCCAGGTCAAATTGGCCGTGCTTGGTCCCAGATTTTGGATCTCTGGTGGGTACACTGGCACAAGATAGAGGCAGAGCAGGAGTCCCAGCGGTGCTGGTAGCTGCTCCTGTTGATTTGCAGAGTCTCAGTTTGTAGGATGAAAGGGGGAAAGAAGGATGTCTTTTCTGGCTTGCTAAATCACAAGGTTTCTGCTGGGCAAAGGAGATGTCAAACCTCCTAGCCTTGCAACAGTGAGGAGGCCAACGGATCGCAGCAAACTGGAAGTTTGAGACAAGGTGCTTTCTTGTAATGAACTGTTTTTCCAGAAAGCTGCTCTGCAGATTGGCCGGAGTCTGCACACAAACCTCCCCCCATCCTGGCATGGGCCACAAATCTCTGCCTGGGCTGCTTGGGCTCAGAGTTCAGAAGTTAAACAGAATTATTTCCTTGGGGGGATGAAATCGTGGTCCTGCTCACCCTGAAGCCAAAGCTCCATTTACAGGTAGCAGCGAGCCTCTGCAGGAGCTCTGCACATTTATCACAGAGTTTTGCAGCGTCCCTCCGGCTCCTGGCCAGGCTCTGCCGCATCCTCCCAGGGATAGGGACAAGAGCTGGTGCTCAGCACCAGGCTGGTGTCACCTGCTGCTGGGGACTGCTGAGGACATGGGACCCCCATACCAGATGTGCAGTTTGGGGAGCTTGTGAGCACTGCCACAGAGAAGGCACACCGTGTTTTCAGTGTTTTCTGCTTCTGTCTCTGCTCCTGCAAACCACGGAGCTGCTACCTCCCACATTGAACTCTGGTGTTTGGGAAGGTGTGATTTCTGTGGAAGTTGCGAGTTTTTGTTGTAAGTGTTCCCTCTTTCCTCCCCTTGTGATGACAGAGGGATTCTTGCAAATACAGGATGGGTTTATTTTAAAGGTTGGAACAGCAAAGTGCAGGAGTGAGTTGTACAAAGAAAGAGAAACAGATCCCATCTGTGCCATTTATTTGCTTTATAAGACATGAGGCTTTTTACATTATTTTAAAAAATTCTTGGGGGGATGCTTATGCCTTACAAGTTATGAAATCCTGAGCCTGCCATTGCTAGAATTAGCTCTCCAGGTTAGGGGCAGAGAGGGGATGCTGCTTTACAGGTGTCCCAGGAGCCTTGTGCACCCATCTTCAGCACCAGGAGTACGTGGGGGTAAAATCCCCCCAAGATGGATGTATCTCCTCAAAACCTCTGCTGCTGTCTCACATTTTGCAGGTGGCTCTTTGTGGATACTTTCCTTGCCCTTTTCAGAGGCGTTGGTTTGATTTCCTCCCCCAGAGAAATTCCTCCCCCCTGCCCTCAGCCATCGATACAGCCTGTCAGGCCATCGCCTTTAAACACTGGTTTTCACACCAGTATATCCTGCTTGAATTTGAGGTTTTGTCTAGACTCTCCTATGTGTCACCGCTAGTAAGTGTGAGGCGGAGAAGGAGGATAACGTCTGGTAAACCAATTACTAGCTCTCTAAATAACTGCCAGGGGAAGGATGTGCCTTCAGCATCAGGTGTCTGTGGGCTCCATCCCTCCTGCTGGAGCCCAGCTGTACGCCAGTGCTTCTCTCTGATAATGAGGGAAGTTTTTCCCTTTGGTTATTTGCAGAGCTCTTGAATTTGCACACAGGAACCCTCCTGGGCAGCCTTGGTTCCTGCCCTGGGGGTAGGAGCTGGCAGAGACTCCTGGAACTGCTCCATTTCCTTCCAGCCCTATATAATTCAGAGCAGGATACATAAAGATTTACGTATGCAGGAGACAGGGGACACATGCAACCTCCTTCAGAGGGAAGGATGCGGTTTGGGAGCCATGGGTGACTCTGGCTCTCAACAGTCTGTTACAGAGGAGTAATTTGGATTCAGATAGGATTTAATGCAATCTCAGCTCTTTCCGTTCTCCATCTTCCCTTGCATTTCTCCGTGATGGATTAGGGGCAGAGCCTCTGCGTGGTCCCATGGGGTTCCCAGTGATGCTGGGCTGGTGTGAAGGCTCCAGCTTGCAGTGGGCACGGGGCGCTTTCAGTTTGGTCACACAGTCTCCCCCTTTTCCAGCTCTACAGCCTGCCCAGGTTTGCTGCCATCCCTTTGTACCACCAACAAACACCACGAGCTGCCGTCTCCTGGACACAAACCCTCACAGCTGGGGGTGAGGTGGGAAGATGGGGAAAACCTAGCAGCTACCAGAAATCATGATACTTCCACTGTGTTTTCGGAGCAACTGGATGGTGCTGAGGAATAAATGCAATTGATACAGGAGGGGCCAGGTTTCAGCAAGCTGCTCCCTGCCCGGGCTGGGCTGTGCTCGCTCTGGCTGGATCACAAGGCTGGTGCCACAGGGAGGGAATGCACTGCCAAGGGAGAAGAGGTGAAGCTGGTTGGGGAGCAGATTGACCTAAAACTTAAATGCACAGAGAGCCAAAACCTTGCCTTTTTCCTGAAGATGATGAGTTGGATACTGCGTTGGAGACACCAGAGGTACCGAGTATTTTCTCCGGGTATCTGTTAGGAATAGGAAACAAATTTGTGTTCTGTTCTTTCTCACTCTTTGCAAGACATACACCCCCAATTATTGTTGCTTTTAAAGACTTAGGATCACTCTGTCCAGGTGCTACATAGATGAACCAAGTGACAGTATAAATACTTCTGCAGAGTTGAACTGGAATTTCATGCAGGTTTAGCCATGCACTTCGAGGTCCACCCTCCTCATGCCATAGGTTGCAACACTGACTTGCTCCAAACCCTGGAGCTGAGGAAGAATTTGTAAGAGGGACAGTGAAACACCTGCATTTTGCCTGCAGAAATCCCTGTTGCTGGCAGTTTGGAAGAGCAGATCTCTGCTGGGAAGGGATGAACCAGAGGTGCACTGGGGCGAAGGGACAGCCGGGACCAGCCGGCTGTGATGCTCCTTCCAGCCTCTCAGGTGTGTGACCAGCTCGCCGTGTCCCTAAACATCAGTTGCTGCCCTCTCCCCACACATCCAGCCCCCAAAACCTCCTGGTCTGCAGAAGGGTGAGCTGGAGTTCACCACCGGGCACGCACAAACTGCTCCTGTTTTCTCAGCAGGATCATCCTCCAGTTCCAGGCTGGGATCTAACAGCAGAGCTGCTGCTGTGCTGTTCGACCGACAGGACAGCTGCTATTGATTTTTGTTTCGTGCCCATTGATAAGAGATGGTGCAGGTGGGAAACTCTGAAAGGAGACATAAATAATAAACTAAGAAAAGCTGCGGTGGTGGGGTGAATGAAAAGCAGTCTGGCATTTACTGGAAAGCAGAGTTTAACGGGTAATTTTTCAACGCAAAGACAGTTTTGCTACAGAAAATGTTGGGCCTGCTTTTGCTGTTAGTTATGCAAGTGGAATTTGGAAGCAGTCCTGGAGAAACTGGGGTCAGAGTCAGCCCCACTGCTTTTCTGGTGCCTTTTCTCATGCTGCAGCAACAGTGCACATCAGGCAGGAGCGGTCTGCTGTCCCTGCCGACCTGGGGTAACGTTGGCTCTGCTGATCAACCCCAATCAACTGTTTAGCAATTTTTTTTTCAGTTCTAGATTTTTTTTTTCTTTTGGGGAATGAACTATATTCTCTTTCTTGCTCACTGTTCAGGTAGATTTACTGAGTGTGGGATGGCTTGAAGGAGGGGAGGCCCAAGCGAGGGCTTGTTTAACACAGTATCAGTTCATAATATAAAGCGAAAAGCTTGCCAGCTGTCCTGGACCAAAATTATACACTCCTTCTGTCCGGTCCAGCACCTTTTATTTGGTCACGTGCCAGAGGATGGGCAGGAAAAGGGGACATGTCATTTCTGAGATGGGTGAATCCTCCTGGGTCTTGTTGCTGGTGTTCACCAGAGCTGCAGGTCCTGTCCCGAGCACCACCAGAAGATCCACAAGGTTTAAGTGAGACCTTTGGTTTCATCAAGAGGATCCATTTGGGATCACACAGAGTTCCCCATGTGTCCCCAGCCACACCATGCTGGGAACAACTCACCCGCAGTTTCCACAGTTATCCATTGATAACCTTGGATGAGGCTTTGAGCAACCTGGGTAGTGGGAGGTGTCCCTGCCCATGGCAGGGGGTGGAACTGGATGATCTTTAAGGTCCTTTCCAACCTGAACCATTCAGTGATTCTATGGCTCTGTGGTTCTGTGATTCACTTTGGTGGAGAACAAAAAAGGAAGAGTTATGTCTAGAGCTAAGCAGGCTGTGGACAGTGAGGAAGGATATGAAAAGAGCTTGGGGAGCAGCGGCAGAAAAATCAGAGTGAAGAGGAGGAAGGACTGGAACTGGGAAACCCGGAGCCTCTCCCCACTGGTGCGATGGACTTTGGAGCAGGTCGTGTTTGCACATCAGATGGAGCTCTGTTTCACCCCATGCCCTGTGCAGCTCCAATGGTCTGTCCCCGCCTGCGCAGACGACGTGGCTCCCAGGAGAGGATGCCCAGACCTCCTGCCCTCCAGAGCTGCCTGTGGCATCAGGAATCTCCTGTTCCTCCTGGTTCACTTTCCCAGCCAGGAGCATTTGTCAGTCAATTTGCCCATGGTGCAGATGTCTGTCTGGAACTGTAATGACATTTACGAAAGGGGACCAGAAATTGTCACTGGGGGACTGCAAATAATGAAGCCAATGCCTTTTATTGACACACGTGGAAGCTGTTTAATTTGGGTTGTTGGCTGTCAGAAAATAGAGCTCTTTTGTGGCGGTTTTCTCAGTGAAGCAATATTGTGCTTAATTTCAAGGTTCGTGCTCGCATTTAAAACTGAGCTATTCTGGGCTTTTAGGTTTGGAGTTTCTTCATAGCAATAACATATCAATTCAACACACATCTAAGGGTCTGATCTGTCTCTGCCTGCAAACTACAATGATTTCTGCCAAGGATTTTTTGCTAAGAAAGAACATGAGCATTTTCATTTTATTCTCTTTCCAAATGCAGCTCGAAGCCAAGCACTCGAGCCTGGACCCTTGGGTGCCTTTCAGCCCCCAACTTCTGATTTAAGCCTTCTGCTTCCCATTTAGGATATGAAAATTGGTCTTTTTGTGTTTTCTTATATGCTTAAAAGGAGGAATGCTCTTTGCCACCTTGTTGTGCAGTCAGCCAAGAGGACCAAGATCTCTTGGAGAGGGTGATACCCAAAGCTGAGCATCGCAGGTTTAAAGACCAGGAAAACAGCTCCTGTTAGCCGAGGATGCAGGCGCAGACCTCCTTTTACCACATAGCTATGCCAGCTGTGTTCAACTCACACAAGAGCCTAGGGAGTCCCCAGCACCCCGAAAACTGGGTGATGAAACTGGATGGTACAGCAGAAGAGGATGGCAAAGGTCAGCTTTGCTCCTGGCTCCTGCTCCCACCAGGGCCGAGAGGTGCCACTTCGCATCCACATCCTCCCATTAGGAACTGGAAAAAATATGGTTATTTTTGAATGTGCAGTATTGGGGGAAAAGGAGAACAGGGCAATACTGATTTTTTTTTTGGAAGGGAGATCTTGTCAAAAAACATCTCTGCTGCCTGGCAAAGCAGCCTGCCCAGGCTGGCCCCGCACATGGGGCTGCCCACAGCCCCGGCACAGCCACCTCTGGGATTAGAGACCTTGCAAGAGGCTTTAACAGCAATCTCCTCTCCCAAAGATCTGTATGCATTAGGGCTTATCCCACTGCTTCATTAAGGAACAGGACCAGGGGCAACCCTGGGGGTCACCAAATCCCGTCTCCTGCCACTGCAGGTAGGCATGCCGTCTAATCCCTTTATTATTGTACAAGGGCAGAGGCGAGCATCAGTAAGGACCTGAGCTCGTGCAGCCTGTCAGCCCTGGAAATGTCACCGGGAGAGGCCTGTGGTCCTTTTACTTGACATCTGCCAGCATTACATCCATCTCTGGGCACGTCTGCTGGGATGGTGCAGCCCAGGAGGAGGCAGCCTGGCTTATTAATTTTAAGTGTGCTCGAGATGCTGCAGTATGAAAAGCGATCGTCAGGAAAGCACTCAGAAGCGTGTAATCAGTGCTTGGCCTTACAAAGAGACCTCTGTTGTGCTCAGGCTTCTCCAAAGGCCAGTTACAATCTACATTATTTATGTGGAAAAGTGTTATTAGCCGAGTTTCCTTTATTTTCTTTCTTTTTTTTTTTTTTTTCATCAAGGATTTTAAGGGAGTTCTTTGTAAGGAGAGCGCAGAGGCTCTGGGACTTCTCTCTCTGTTTCCTGGTGGGATCAGATTTTTTATTTATTTACATTTTTTTTAACTGAATATTTCAAATACCAGGAAGCGATATAATGTGAAAGGCAAGCCAGTCAATGCGTAATTGTGGCACCAGTCTAGCTGGTGTGAAGAATGATATTTTCTGTGTTATTACGAGAGCCTGGGAATTTTCGGAGTTTACCTTTTAACAGCCTCCGTAAGAACATGGGCACATATTAGCACTTGGAACAGGCAATTAAAAGCAAAAATGTTTGACACCTTTGATGGCACAGGATGGGGTTTGTAATGAATTAGACCTAGAAATAGATACTGGGAAAAAGGACCTCCCTAATTATTAAAAAAAAAAAAAAAAAAAAAAGAAGAAGAGCTGGCATTGCAGAAATTGGTGTGGGTTTTCTCAACCGCTGCGGTAGCTGTGCCTGTGCCTTGGGTTTGTGGAGACAAGAGGTTTCAGTGAGTTTCCCCTGCTTGTGCCAGGCTGGGTGTGAGTCCTCCTGCACAGCAGCTGCTTGTCCTGGCAGCGATGCGTTGCAGGCAAAAGACAGAGAATGAGTAAACTGGCCAGTTCTGGGGTAATTCGGAGCAGGTCCAGGGCTGATCCGCTTGGACTCATCTATCCCTTAAAGCAGATTCTTGTGCTAGCACTGAATTACCTGCAAACGGTGTTTTGTGGAAGTGGGACCTCAAGGAACCATGGATGCTCCCATAGAAACCACGACAGAAAGAAAGGGTCTGCTCTGGACCGCACTGGACTTCATGCATAAGTGTATTAACTCATTAGTGTCCTGATTCATCAGGCATTTGGAATAAATGATGATACAAATTGGGCATCGGATTTACCCAGGGGAATAATGCAACCCTGCCCTGCAGGACAGTGGTGCTTTGCATCTCGTGGTGCAGCCCAGTGTCCTGCTGAACCACACCTTGCACCAGGTCCAGTGGCCTCGTGTGTCTCCAGACCATTCTCTCCAAACTTGGCATATGGCAGGATTTTTTTCTGCTGGGATTTTTACCCCTCATTTTCTGCAAATATTTAAAACATTAATTCCAAATTAGCCTTGCTGTCTTTTGTAATGCATAGAATGAGCTGCTCATTGAATATTCAGGATTTTAAGCAAAAAGCTGTGTCCGGTATTTGCAGTAATGCTTATTGGATCTTTCCCAGTAGCACCTGTTTCTTCTGATGAGGCCTATGATATGGAAGAAAAATGCAAACACGAGCCTTCTAAATGAAATGGCAAATTTAGCCCGTGTAACGTACAGAATACTAATGAGCAATCTGACGGAGCCGCTGCGCGTTCATGCATCACCGGCACCGAACAGTGACCTTGCTCAAATGTGCGAGCGAAGGGAGTCCTTGCACTCAAGAACAAATAGATGACTCTGATTAAACTACGGCCACCTCACCTCTCCGGGGACCTTCATAGCCGAGCACGGCAAGATTAAAGAGCTCACGCTGCCAGCAAGCGCCTGAATTCAGCTCACGCTCTGCAGTAATTCTGCACCGAGCCCTCCCTTTCCCTGCCACCCCCTTCGAGCCCCACCGTTGCCTTCAATGTCACAGTACACTGGGTGAGCTCACGTATTAATAAAAATACCAGATTGGCACCCTGTTCCCTCCTGCGACCTCAAGCTGGTCGATTATTCTGCTTTAATCACCCCCTTAAACATGCTTTTTATAGGCGCAGACCTTTGCTGTGTTTACGGTGAATAACACAATGAAGTGATGCAGTGATAAATTACTGTCCTGTTTGAGGAGGGGATGGGACACGACAAGTGCAGGTGGGGATTTGGAGAAGTTTAGTGCATTGATAGGCTTCAGAGAAACAGGTTTTTTTTTTTTCCCCTTGGAATGTCTTTGTCTCTCCTTTGGTTTTGCAGCAATTTTGATGTTTTAGCATAAGTTTGTCTTTTATTATGTGACTGAATATGAAAATGCTGAAAGTGTCTTTGTTCAGCAGGTTAATTTTCTCACTGATGATTAAAAGGAGACAATCATTTTAAGACAGCAGAATAAAAATCGCACTTGGGAATTTCACTAGACCAAGAAATAGAGTGGAGGGGTTTTAATAATGGGCTGCCTAATTTGGATTTCTTTCTTTTTTAACTAGAATATGGAAACTGCTTTCCATTATGTAAGATCAATAATAGCGTTTTAAGAATCTCATTTTCATATTTAATCATTTGCTTAATATTGGCGCTGGATCTTCCTGCAATTCCAGCGTGACCCCAAAATCCAACGCAGGGATATTTTCTGGAGTGGTCTCCTATGGAAAAACAGCAATTCCATCTTCCAGCAATGATGGTCACTGCTCTGTGCTGGGGAGAACAGAGGAGATGCCAGCATGATGGATGGTGGGGTTTGCAACGGGGCCTGAGTCGTACATGGACTTTGAGCATCTGCAAAATGACAGGTACCTCTTGGGCCAGGGAGGGGAATGCTTTCCTCATGCCATCAGCAAACTCCTCTGTGCAACATCTTCAGCCCCGGGGGTCATGGCTGGAGCTGGCACAGCTGCAGGAACTCCTGCTCTTACCCTGAGGCTCCTCCACCTTATGTCTGGTCAGCTTTTAGTTCAAGCCAATATTCAGGCTAGCAATCTTGCTGCATATGAAAAATGACTCCCCAACATGGTTTGCCGGGGCCAAATGGTCAAAAGCTTAGTGTAATATATTACAGACGGGTTTTATTTTTAATTTCTGGCCTCCTTCTCTACACTCTTAGATGCAGCCAGACCCTGTTTTTACAGGTTTGGTTTTTAGGGGTTTTATGGGGTTTTTTTCCAGATTGCAGAGGGCCAGAAACATTTCTCCCCTGGAAAAAAAAGAGACGTTCACTGTGCTCCAGTGGCTGGGACTCCTGCCCACGCTCATGAACATCCGTAAGACCTGAGATAAAACAGGTAGGGAGCCTCTTGGATGGTCTTACAGGGCAGAAGCTCTCGGTCCCCAGGTGCTGTCATGCTCCTGCAGCCTGTACTTTGCTGGGTGGTGTCCTCAGCTCCTGGTGGCAACCTGCAGCCCTCCAGCCCCCATCAGTCACCAATGTCCCATGGCTGGGGCTTGTCGTGCTTTATTGGGTTTGGTATGGGGTGGATAGATGGACTGACGGATGGGCATCTTCAACGCTGGTGATGTGTGTTAGGAGGCATTAACCCCTCGCAGTCACGGTCTGCAGCTCCCTCCATGCACAGCTGGAAACCCTCTTAGAAAACTTGTTAAAAGTAAGTGAAAGGCAGGCTACCCTGGAGCAGAGAGAGCTCCTTCAGAAACAGCATTTGATTTGCAACCCCTCCCTCCCCCGAGCGCTGCTCAAAGCAGCCCTGTGTTATAGGTAAGGATGTGGCTGAGCAGCTATTGAAAATATGTAAAACTGCAGAAAATAAATGGGCTAGATCTGCAATAACTCTCAGTGCTGCTGCTGGCCTCTGGAAACAGCCATTTCATCACCGCACACCGCCGCATGTCTCCTTACATTTACATACACAGTACACAGCTTTCCATGGTGCGTGGGGAGAGGCTGGGGTGACAGAGAAGCCCTGGGCAGCCAGGATGTGGAAAGCAGACAGCTTGCAGAGAAGGTGAAGTACATGAAATGGGGGGAAAAATAGTTTCTCAAACAAATGTTGTTTTGCAAGCGTGGGCAGGGCATTTAAGTACGTTATGGCAGCAGGAGGAACTATTCCCATGCCCCTCTCACGTGGGGCTCTGCAGCATCCCCCTGCACACAGCTGGGTGTGATGCATAAGTACATCCTTATACTCGTGCGATGCATAAATGCATCCCTGTACTTTGAGGACTTTGTGCTCACTGGGCTGGCTGGTCTTGCCAGACAGATGGACAAAGAACTGGGCAACAAGAAGGAAATGGAAAAATATCTCTTCACTGCATTTGGAGAAGTACCTGTGCACAGCCCTGCACCGTGTCTCTGCAGCCCTGCTCTAATTGTCTGAAATGAATCTCTGTCAGCACTGTCACCCTGGTGCCATCAGCTACTGCTCCAGGAGAGCAGCTCCGAGGCTGAGCAACCTCTGTGGGTGCCCAGGAGCCCCCAGCTGCCTCTTCATGAGATGCCCATTAGAAGGAGCCTTCAAGAAAGGGGAAATGTCTGTACTTAGCACACTTTTGCTTTCTCTCTTCCAGGCTTTTTCTACTGTGTGGTGGGTTTGAGGAAGGGTTTTTCTCCTCTTACTGGTAGCCCACTTCACAGAACTGCAGAATCATAGAATGTCTCAAGTTGGAAGGGATCCATAAGGATCATTGAGTCCAACTCTCTGCTCCTTGCAGGACTACCTAAAACTACACCATATGACTAAGAGCAATGTCCAGATGCTCCTTGGTGATCTTCTGCAGGACAGGGAAACTTCTCGATCAACTGAAGAAGTAACAGTGATTGAGCTCAGTGGGTGCAGAAAAATTCTCTTATCTGGGGAGGTTCAGACCCTGGTTGCAGGCAGGTGGAGCAGCTGTATGGAGTTGGGTGAAAAGCACACAGAACTGTAAAAAAAGAGCACCTTGATTTACCTCCAAACATAGCCAGCAGCAGATGCCTGGGCAAAAGCAGCAAGACAAAACTTGCATATAGTGATATCTCTCCAATGGACTCTTCCACTGCTCTGCAATGCAGAGAGTGCACAGGTCAAAGTTGGTATCTTTGTCTTTAACAGTCCTTGAGGGGCTTTTCTCCTATGAATGTGGCTCAAACATTGCCTAAGCAAAGGAAACTTTCAGCCACCGCTGTGCCCCAGGGTAGGGAGCACCAACCCTTTTTTTTTTTTGGTGGCTATTTTTTGCTGCTGTTTTTATCTGCCACTGCTAATTTTATGGGCTGACCCTCAGCTTTTGCAGTATGTGGGGTAGTGAGTCAAACCTACCCATTCACTTACCAACCCCCATTCATGAGCTTCGGTCTCTCCCTTTTCTCCCTTCCTGGGGTTAACAGGGATGTGTCTCTGTCTCCTGGTACCGAGCAGCTTTAGTACCCCAGAACCTGTTGATAACTCTCCTCTGGCCATAGCTGGTTCACTGTCATCTTGCTGAGATGGTGAAAGGCAAACAAATAAATACAATATTCAAAGTGAAGGCCTGTGATAGTCTTACATAGGCAAGGCTTCCCAGCTTATTCTCTATTCCTGATCAAACATTTCTCAGTTCTCCTTACCAGGGGTTTTCTGACAGCTACCAGCCTCGCTGCGGATGTTTCTATCACGCTGTCTGCTGCAGTTGACTGTTTCCCCTTGCAGTGTCTCATGCACGTTAAATTAACGCTTTGTCTTCGCAGCAGAGCTTTCCCCCACAGTCGGTTCCTGAAATCAGCTGCTGAGTGGTAGCTCTTAGCTGGAGTAGGCAAGTGGATCATTTTAGGTGCTGTGCCCATCTCCAAGCATCATTGGCAAAGAATCTAGGAGACGCATGGCCAAAGTCTCGGTGGTGTCCATGTGAAGTCCCTAGAGCTCTGGGTTAACTGCCTGAAAAGTCAACTGCACGCGTTGTCCAAAGGCTTTGCAGAAAATTAGTTGAAGATGTAGACAAATGGACAACACCGTAACTAATGGGAGGTTATGTTGGCTCCTGCAGAACTAACTGAAAATGTTGCCAGCTGGATACAAGAAAGGAAAAGTAATACTGAATAATTTATTTTTAAATAAAACACACATATGTTGCAAAGTGACTGGATTAAAGCTTTTGGGACTTGGGGGATTTTGTGGAATGCATGTGAAATTCAAAATGTGTAGTGTGCTGAGTTGAAGATTAGGCTGTTTCCAACTTTGATATTTCCTAGCTCTCCCTCACCTGCCTTCCAATGGCCCTGGGCAGTTTGAGCTGCGTTATCAGATGTGCGCTGGACATGTCTGATGAATGCCAAGATCTCACAGTTTGAGCAGACAGCTACTGCTCTGATCTGCATCGCTGCAGACTTTGAACAGGCTGTGTTTAAGCTGAAAGTGGGTGGTCTGAGTTGTCTGCAGACAGTCTCACTTGAGAGGGATCTTATTCCTGGAGCGTATCTAACACCATATATCAAAAGTTACTTTGATTCTTATCAATATTCTGGAGGCAAAACTTCAAAATATGCCATTAAGACAAAGAGGCATGACTGATCTTTGTAAGAACTCTTGGGAATTTATTGTTCTCCTAAAGTCAAACAACCTAGGAACAGAAAATATATATTTTCTGAGTAGATATCTAGGTTAAAGCAACTTCCTCTGCAAAAAAAAAAAAACAAACCCTTCAGAAAGTCTATTTCTTCAGACCTTTCTGACATTGCTCTGGTTGCATTAAGCAGCCTCCTCAAAGCAGATCTCACAGTGCAGTTGGAAATGACCTCCAGCAAGAGACAATTTCTTCAGTAAACAGCCAGCAAACACCCTATTTTAGAAAGTATTCTCATTCCTTAAATGGCACGCAAGCTAAAATAATGGGCTTGTGCTGTCTTTGCTGCTTGATGATGTACATTCTGAGCCCAAGGGGATTTTCCAGAAAGAGGGGAGGGCATGGATGGTCAGAGGGGAGATATGCAGCTATGTAAATCCGCAAACATTGCTGGTATTTTATGCTCATTTATATCCGCTGAAGATAATATAACTTCCTGCCCCACCTACATCAGAGATTCACGTTGTGTTTACAGCACTCTGTTGGTTGAAAAATCTCTGTGAAAAAGGATAGTTTTATCATACAAGAAAGGGTCAGGAAAGGGAAAACTTTGCTGGGGGTTCTGTGCTCTTCTTAACTCTTCCTTCTTTTGCTCAGGTCAAATGAATACATTATTTAACATTGGAAATCTCTTGGCAAAAATCCAACAGCCAGTAGGTTAAAGGCACTAATATCTAAACTTTTTGTTTGTTTATTTTGTTAGAAGGAGAGGTGTAATCAGTGATGGTAGAGAAAAATCCCTAAAAGCTCTTCCAGAACTCACCACTTGTCTTCCAAAATCCCAGGGACTGGATATCCCTGTCCTTTTCTGAGTTGGTCTTAAAATATTGATGGGCCAGGGTCTCCACTAGTGCTTTGGAAAGCAACCTACAGCTCTCTGATTTCAGCTGTGTCCTGTGGTATTTATATGTGCGTGGCACAGGGCAAAATGGGATTGAGTTCGCTTCTCAACCCTCTGTATGCTTTTAAGGTATAATGCTTAAATGATTTCAGGCAATCTTGTGTTGGAGACAGGCTTCTTAAAAAAATGACTCTCCTTGTGCAATTACTCGTAACAAAGGATAATGTAATTTTGCAAACAGCGAGCACTTTGTTTTTTTCCAATTTCACATTAATTCTGCTGGCCCAAAATCCATGGCTGTGTTCTTGTATTTGGTCTTTTATTAGGAGTAAAATATCTCCTGTAAAAATGTTGTTAACTTGCTGGCATTATAAGCGTTTCCTCTTCCATAATTTTGCTGTGAAAGAGCTGGGAGATTTATATGAGCTGAACACATTTTCCTAGTGATACGGGGTTTTTTTTGGTGATAGTATTTCCTAGAGGGTGCAGGCTTGTCTCTTTGGTTTACACAGTTTTCTGCCAGTGGGGAAAAGCATATACATCTGTGTCGGTCAACTTATACAAAGAGCAGCTGTTTTAGCCCCTGTAGAGATATTTTCCTCTTGAAGAGGATTGTTTGGTCTTGCCTTTACTGCTAAATTTTTTAAATCTTTTTTTTTTTTTTTTTCTCAACCCCAGGGGAACGAGTGCTCATCCAATATCCTGAGGTAAAAACACAAATGAGACAGTAAAACTAAAGCACCCTGTGCTAAGACAAATTTACAGAGGTCAACTTCAAGAGGGAACAGGGGATTGACCTTGGTGAGTTTACCCCCAGTAAAAGTCAAGTCCTCCATCTCAGCTGCAATGTTTACCTCAAGAGAGCTGCTGGCCATTAGTTACCTTCCAGTAAAAAGAAATATAACCGTTTTTCAGTAGTGAAGACAAGTCTTTGGAGATCTGACAAAACTTCAGCGTTTGGGTGTGTTGTCAGAATTTACAACAAAGTGGAGATTCTGCCGCCTTTATCTCCTGAGAGCAGCCTCCGCAGAAATACAGTTGGTAGCTGGATGAGACTTATAGAGGAGCTAGATATGGCTGAATGAGGCTTTGAGCAACCTGGGCTAGTGGAAGGTGTCTCTGCCCATGGCAGGGGGTTGGAACTCAATGATCTTTAAGGTCCCTCCCAACCCAAACCATTCTGTGATTCTGTGATTCCATGGAATCACCAAAGCTGGCGATCCTTTGGGCTTGGGAGAAGACCTGCAAGACTTAGCCACCTTCAACCACATCAGACCTAGACTGGTTCTTCCTTAAACCAAGCAGACCATAGCCCCACTCTTTATTTTTTTTTTCTTATTTTTTTTTCTCCCCCCTGGCCCTGGAGTTGGTAAAAGTGCCGCTGCCCATGATTCTGCATTATTCTGAGTGGATTCATTTTAAAGCACATGTGCATGGCGTTTTGCAGCTTTCCTTTGCATTCGGTGGCATGGGACAGGGTCAGTGGGACCGGTGTTGAGTCGCTGATGGGACCGTTAGCACGTCTGCGAGTGCTGGCTGCGGTGCTGGGAGGGAGGGTGGAAAGCAAGTGCCGATGTAGATTACTTTAAACAAAAAAGCAGAGTGGAGACAGGCCAGAAACCACACTGCAAAGGTCCTTGGGGAGTGGTAATAATTCCTCTTACTGGCCAAAGGCTACTTCCTGCTGGTCTGTGCAAACAACCCTCGGCATTAACGTGGTCCTCAGGCGTCTGAGCAGAAGTGGGGTTTGGCACTGGTCGTTCTGTGCCCGTGCGTGGGTCTAGAACGGAGACCTGTCCTCTGCAAATGGGGGTTTACATGAACCCTGGAGGTTCTTTTTGTAAATCCCCAGTGGGGCTACAGCTCTCAGCACCACACGCAGGGATTAGAAGCTGGGCTGAACCCCAAGGTGTTTGTCTCTGACATGAAGCATGATAGGAAGACAGGCTCTTAGCCATAGAAAAGTTCTCTCCTTCCCAGACAGTCACCCTGCCAGTGTAAAAATCAAGAAGTGCTCAGCTGTTGTGGTTTGCAATGCTAATATTTCAAGCCTGAGGAAGGGTTTGCTCCTGAAAAAAAAAATGAATTTTTAAAAAAAGAACCTTTGAAAGAATGAGCTTTTTCAAATTGTGTCAGTTGCTTCCTATAAACCTGGCCTGGAAAGAGCAACTGTCCCCCAAAGGAGCTGAGTATTTGAGTCGGTCCTGACCTCTCCCCACGTGTAATGTGCATGTAAGAAGGGCTTTCACCAGGTGTTGTTTGTTTGAATAGATTTCTGGTGGCGGCATGGTTACGTATGACCTTTGGGGACTGGGTTGATAAGGAAGGAGCAACTAAAACAAACCCCTGAAAGCAGATATGGAGACCCATCAGGAAGTCAGGGATCCAGATGAAAGAGCAGTGGCCCCACAGCTCTGAAAAAAGCCGAGGGAAAGACTACTGTGGGCTGTGAGATGGCTGGAAGAGGCTGGTACTTGTGGGAAAGAGGCGTGTGAGTCAGGCCTGGGATTTCAGCTGCATGTTTTTGATAAAAATACAATAGTATCAGTATACCTTCCAACATGCTCCTGTTTGTTGAGTTAACAGAAACAACCCAAAGACCTCAAGTGTGATCAAACCAGAATGGGCTATAGTGATTTACTGCTATATAGCTGCTAACTGCAGGGAAGTTGGACTAGATGACCTCCATGATCCCTTCCAACTCAAAATATTCTATGATTCTATGATTTGTTGATGATTTTGAGGTAGGGAAGTTTGACAGATGGGAAGCTGGCAGAGGTCAGGTGACATAGACAAGGCCATCCAGGAAATCTGTGGCAGAGAGGTTGCTCAGGGATGTCTTAAGTGAATGTCCTAATTGCTAGAACATCCCTTTGCTCCAACAAAAGTCCTCGAGTCTCCGTTCCTTCTGTCCTAAGGCTGCCACAGGAGCCAAACAGCTCAGCTTCATCCATTACTTATTACATTTTATTTAGTCAGTTTACATGGTTTGCTGTCTCGTTATGGGGTGAACCATCCCTGGATCTCTCTAAGTACTATCCCCTGGGATTTCAAGTCAGACCTTTCCCCTCCCAGGCACCATTCCTCACCTAGTCACAAGCCCAGGGTGCCAACACACTTTTATTACCTCTGCTGTGAGTCTGGGAGGTTTTGAGCTTGGGAAAAGGTTTTGCATTGAAGCCTAGGGCAACAACTGATAAAAAGTGACTCAGAAACCGCTGCTATGGCTCGTAATTGTTCTACCCTACGTGTCCTGGGTGGGTGGAAGATAAGGACAAGCTGATCTGCCAGCCAGCCAGAGACCAACAGGAACAGACAGAGACATTCCTCTTCTCTTTCCCTCTTCAGAAGTGCTTGGTTGGGTTTCCCTCCTTTTTATGCGGGTGATGAATTTTTCTTTGTCTGTTCAGTGAGAAACAAATCAGGAGGAGCGTTATCTTGGAGGCATCTACCTGTCTTTTGCATGTGGTTAAAATTGGCAAGCTGGTTCAAAAGTTTGAGGGCGGAGAGGAACCAACAGGCTGTATCCTCATATAAACCTTGTTTCCTGCAGTAAAAATGGGTCCTACACGTTCTGCACAAACTGAACCTTCTGTTGCTGTGTTATCAGGCAGCTAATTGCTTGCAGAGAACGATGAACTCATCTGTTCCTGTCCTGCCCTGTCCATGTGGAAGGGAATCCTCCTTCGCCCTCCATCTCTTTTCACCACCGCCCACCCAAACCTGCTCTGCCTCCCAGGGTCTCGGAGGTTTGAGGTCTCCTTTGATCCAAGGCTTAGCTCTGGGAAGAACAACTCGCTCCACCTGGGATGTGCCCAGCCGTTGTTATCTTCGTGCCTTTGAAGCTGCCTACCTGCAGTGCGCTTCTCTGTACCGTTGTTTTTACTCCTCCAAGCCCTTTTAACAGCCCCTTTGCCTCCACCCCAGGCATTTGGCAGCACAAAACCGAACAGGGAAGTGGAATTGCCCATAATGTTAATAAAATAATCCCCCTCCATCCCATGGGCTGGAGACACTGTCTCTGGAAGGAGGACTTGCTGGCTGTGACGAGGGTTGCGTTCCTTCGCCCAGCATCCCTCCAGCTCTTCCCCATGTGGGGAATTGCCACAGTGTGCCACGACCCCAGGGGAAGAGCAGCGTGCTGGTACACAGCTAATACAGCTATCGTGCTGGCTGGAAATGAGCCCAGGTGAAAATCCCTGCTTCAAATAGCTCTGAGCTCTGGAGGTAAGTTTTACCTCCAGACCAAGAGTTGATTATTAAGAGTTTTTCTTTCTTTTCCTGAATGCATTTATCCTCTGTCCCTCGCAGGGTTCCTGGGCCTCGAGTGGTGATAAAAAAAAAGCAATACCTGCCAAATGTTGAGGTATTCAGAAGATCATAGAATCACAGAATCACAGAATGGTTTGTGTTGGAAGGGACTTTAAAGATCATCTAATTCCAACCCCCTGCCATGGGCAGGGACACCTCCCACTAACCCAGGTTGCCCAAAGCCTCATCCAGCCTGGCCTTGAACCCCTTCAGGGATGGGGCATCCACAGCTTCTCTGGGCAACCTGGGCCACTGCCTCGCCACCCGCACAGGAAAAAACATCCTCCTAGTATCTAATCTAAATCTCCTCTCTTTCAGCTTAAAACCACTACCCCTGTCCTGCTGTTACTCTCCCTGACCAAGAGTCCCTCCCCATATCTCCTGCAGCCCCCTTTCAGCAGTGGAAGGCAGCTATAAGGTCTCCCCAGAGCCCAAGATGATCAGGATGATCTGAATGTTGAACCTGAGTATTTCATTATCCACCCAACGACAGTACGGGGACGATCTTTGCAGAAGGACAATCATTACAGAGGATTACAGTTCATTTTGAGGGCTAGGTGAAATCTCAAAAAGTGGGTGGTGTTTAGCTGGGAGTAAGCAAATGAATTCTTCATTCAGTTTGGCCTTTGCTCAGGACAAGTGTCTGAGTCTCCCCTCCCTGACCTCACTTATTGAAAATGTACCTTTGTTTAAAGCCATAGGGAGTTCATTAGAGTTGTCTGTCCCTGGGAGGACTAAAGATGAAGGTGTGCATACATTAGCCAAAGCAAAATACATCAGGCTAAGGAGAGAAAATAAAACGGGCCGTATTCACCACAGCTGAGTACAATTGTGCGCTGACACACACCAGTGAGTATGGCCCTGGATCTCTCGCATCTGATTCTGCACAGAAATAATTCAGGAATGAATATGGGATCTATTTGTACGTCAGCCTGTGGGACTCTAAGCGTGACTCCCGGCGGAGGTTACTTGGAACGGATCCCATGAAGCCCCACTGAGATTCCCATTGAGATACATATAGACCATTGTGTATTGCACATTAATGCGGAGTAATTATGTCGTACTGGAAAGCTTTCAAGTCAGCATTCATCATTCAGAAATCGTCTTAAACCAGTTTGTGCTGCTCTTGCGCTTGAAAGTGAATTGTACAAAATTGGCAGCCATAACCACCACTGCAGCAGAGCGTATAAAAGCCCTTTCATTGTGGAGTTAGTGGTTTTACTGTAACTTCCCTGTCTCATCAGTGAGCACCATAATTCACTACAAAAAAAAAAATCTCTAAATCCTGGAACATCCTGAGCCTTTGACTTGCTGAGTGGGAGTGACTCCAGCCTGAACTGGGGTGGGATCATTTCTCCATGTCCCAAGTGTACCATCAGCAGGCAGACAGCGAGTTCCACGAAAGCTGGTCCAGATTGCACTTTCCAGGTGGTACGGCTGTGCTTGCGGGATGGGAGCAAGGGGGTAGGAGGAACGTCATCCTCAGCAGCAGTTCTCTAGTTGAGCTAATATAGAGGCGAGAAGGCATTTGCAAATACCATGCTGGGCAAATTCTCTGGGGCCTCTGTCACAGCTGCAACATGAGAGAGATGATAATGAATATCTCGTCTGTTCTGTGGCCTTTCGGGCTGTTCCTGAGTTTGCGGCAGGATTACGGTATGCAAAGAGCAAGCCTCCAGCCTCGTGCACCAAATTAGGTGGTAAAAATAATTGTGAAGCAATTTGTGGCTCAGTTTCATTATGTTGTTTTTTTCATCCTTTAGGAGCTGCAGTGTGCTGCAGACACGTGCGAATAGCGTTGGGATTCCTTTGGGAAAAGGGTAGAAATAAAGAATTTTGAAGATTTTGGTTGTTGAAGACCTTGCAGCTCCATCAGGTTTGAAATCCAATTCTGTGTTATTTCAACATCCGGCACACCAACGACAAAATCTCCATCCAGGTTGCTAGTGGTGAGAAGGAGTGAAATGAAGGTAAAATCCTTTGAAATGTGCAGAGAAAACACCACCCCCACTAAATTCAATGCTAAAACTGTCACAGATCTCATTACAGCCAGATTTTCAGCAGGCTCCAATTTTCACATGCTTACAGCAGGCGTCTTAATAAACTTTTGCAAACTTGGAGCCTTAACTCATGGTCCCAGCTGCTGGAGGTGGGAAAGATATATTAGTCCAGCTTTTTGCCATGTGGAAGACTGCTCTCTACATGACATTAATTGCTCTCTGCATAGCTTAATAAGAGTCTGCTTTCAGCAGACAAATATAACCATGTAATCGGAAGAATTTCTGTTTATTGTTAAAATGTTTTCATGCCTAGAAAACAAAGACTCCTGGAATGTGTCTGATGGCAACACGACATGGGCGTTAGGGGTGAGCGCAAGCGTCTGGAGTGCTGAGCTGTGATTTGCTCCACAGCCACCCCGTGCCCTGCTCTGAGATCAGCTGTAGCCAATGTAGAATTTAATTTCAGCATAAGGAGCCAAAGGCAGCAAGGACTTTTCATTATAAGCGAGGAAATAGCGTGCCACTTCTGCTGCCTGCTTGCATGCGCTTTGTGTGTGTGAGCACACAAGCGTAACCGGCGATCCACCACGATCGGAAATGATGAGCAGCTGGGACGTGTCCTGAGCACATGCACGATTCCTGGAGCGAGGGTGAGCTGTCAGACGTGTTGCTGGTTTCCCACAGCAGGCATGGCATGGAAATGGCAGCGGTAATGCCCTTCTTCCCAGGATAACCCCATGCCAGCTGTCCGTGCCACCCCCTGCAGCTACTGCCATGGCATGCCGTGCAAGGGGACAGCTTGCACTTTAGGATGCTGTCACCTTTGGCCATGTCTCTGGCAATTAGCATCCCCTCTGGTCCTCTCCACCCCAGGAGGTTGTCTCATGTGGTTTGCACAGGGAGAGGGTTTAAGGGCAGGGGGATGTCCTTCTGGAGAGGGACTTTCTCCAGGAAGCACCTCTCAGGTGCCCTCATCCCCTGCAGGAGTTGTGCTGGGGAAAGCTGGGCTCAACAAAAGACCCCCTCCCTCCAGAAAAAAAACCAAACCAAAACCAAAAAACTCAAACTACTGCTGATGGTTTTTAATTGGGCTTCACCTTCTCAGCTAAATTAATTGGTACTCAGCTGGTTTATCCAACATGCCTCCACCCCAAACCCAGAGTAGGGTCCACTGGGTCTCACCTGGATCTAATTAGCGCTGGAAGAAATGGAATAAAATATACATTTGAGAAGCTGTGTCAGAAACAGGCATTTTTCAAAGGCTCTTTTTGGCTATGGGTGTTCAGTGAAGAAAGCTGACGTGCTCTGGCTGTGTGTGAATGGTTCTGATAGCACTCAGCGGCTGAGCTGCGGTGACGGTAGGGACACGTGTCCTGTGCACCCACCGGCCATGGTTTATTTATTTTTTTTTCAGTAAGTGCATCTGAGCCAGGAAAGTTACTGTTTTGGCTGCTTCTCCCTTCACCCGTGAGTGGTTTATTTTCATCTTCAGGCAGCCACCTGCGTGCGGGGCACAAGGGACTCAGTAAGCAGTGAAAAGCACTGATTTTTTTTTTCCATTGCATCCTACACGTTTCCAAGGGGAGACCTCTCCCCTCTGCAAAGGTTCAATGCTGCTCTTATGCACTGGATCCCGAAAAAAAAGCAGTAAATACGGCACAGAAGCGTGCTTTGTGCGCTCTCATGCCCAAGAAAATTGTTGTAGAGCAACTCGAGTTTCAAAGCTTCCTCCGATAGGACGTTTCATTCCCCGTGGGGTTTTGGGCACCATGAAGCCTAGCTAACTCAGCAAATGTATTTATTTTTTGTAAAGCGGAGAGCCACAAGGCAGGAATTCACAGCAACCCCAACTTCTTAGCACAGAACCAATAACATTATGAGCACCTCAGGGCAGCTGTGAACAAGGGCTTCTTTTATAGGCGGGAAAGTGTAATACAAAGTGATTCTCAGCCACAGGAAAAGGGAAAATCACCCAGGTAAATGTGCAGTGGGAACTGCAAACTGGATTCTTTCTGAAAAGTTTAATAATTCTCTGTTATTCTGTGAAAGCTTTCTGGTACTGTGAATAATAACCCCCTCCTCCCGTCCCTACATGTTAAAGTAATTAGATTGCAAAACACAGTGACTCTAGAATGTATCTATGGCTTTTGTTATTTAGGGTGGTTTTGCTTTTTTTTCTGGTTTGTTTCTCTACCCCCGTGATGAGTCTAATTGAAACAGAAATGAAATCAGAGGATAAAATAAACGGTGACAAGCTGGGTGCTCCCTCTGGGTCTGCGGCCCCACTGACTCACACAATTTGTTCTAAAACTTCTAGGAAATGTAACGCTAAATTAGAAAAGTCTTAATATGCCAAGATGCTGCAGGAGATGTTTGGCTTTTCTTCAGGAATTGGTTCTCCAGATCAGTTCTTTAAATGTGAGGACTTTCCTTTCCAGCCAGCCTAGCACAGTGGCGTTGCTAAATAAAATTACACAGGGATCACCAGTGCGAGGAAAAGAAAAAGGAAATCTACTGTTCCCCAAATAAAGGGCTGTAATGTGTCTGGAAAAGGAAATTCCAGCTCATCAGGCAGGGAAGAAGCAATGTTAGGCTATTTGTTGAAGATTAAGCAACACCAGTGCTACCTTGAATTTAATTAAAGATACATGTAACTGCTTTATTTTTTTCTATATTGCTTTATATTTTTTCTAGCTGTCTGACCAGAGACGAGTTTGGATGTAAAGCCAGGTGCTTCCTAGAGAGCTGAGAGACACCAGCAGAAGTCCTGGCAGTGCTTCCATCCCCGCAGAGGGTAAAAGCAGAGGTCACGTCCCGCAAGAGCCAGCGCTGAGCTATCAGGAGGGGGAGCTCTGACCACGCCACCCAGCTGCAAACCCTCTCTGCTTGCTCCCAGATTTCTGCCCACATCTTCAGTTTCCCCTGGTCTGTATCTGCCTGCGCATCAGCATCCATCTCCATCTCACTCTGCTCTAGGTATCTGCAGCAAAAATATCTGCATCGTTACCGCCCAGTCCGGGAAATGAGATCTACCCCATCCATGGCACCTTTGGGGTTCCCAGGAGACAGTGCAGAGGGTGGGTTTGATGCCTGGTGAGGGGTCCCTTTCCCTGCCACAGCACAAACCATCCGCCCCTGTGCTCCTCCCTGTGTTTATGGTGTACCAGGGAAGTTCTCTATAAGCAGTTGCTCTTGGTGGAAATTTTTAACAATTGCATCTGTAATGCAGAACAAGATGTGTCTTGCAGAATGCTTTTGGCAAAATAAGTGAAATTGAATTATTGAAATCAATGAAAAAGACTGCAATGCATATAAGAGTATTTTTTAAATGCTTTTCATAAAGGGATACTACAGAAGAAGCAGATACTGAAGACTAGCTATCAGCTGCTGGGATCCAGCTGATCAATAGATATCAATCTTCATGACAGACCAGAACAGGGTAGAAAATGATGAAAAGGGATTTTCACCATCATACTAATTCCTGTAGCACTTGATGGTTTCCCAGTCTCCTAATTAATTTAGCCTCACAACCTCCTGAGGTGCCAGGTGCTCTATAGGGGACAGCCCAACATGTCACTTTGGCCTTAGGTTTGAAGCTTCTTCCTTGGCTTAGATCCCTTTAAATCTGATCCCCAATGTTTGAGGAGGACACTGTAGCCCCCAGACATTGTTTGTCTCCATCTGCGTCTGTGTTAGAGGAAGATGGGGCAGTTTGGGGAAATCCAATGCTGACATTCACTTTCAGCAGGAGATATGAGAAACCTCAACAGCCCAACATGTGTAGGTGACAGTGCTTCATTTCTTCTGCCAGTGCTTCTTGTGTTCAGGGCCATGCTGGCTCAGAACATTCTTGATGGAAAAACCATACCAAAATTTGCCCCAACTGAAACAGTGACACCTTCCCAAAGCAGGCTCCACTAGGACCTGTCCTTGCTGTCCTATGAATACCTCCTTGAGAAAATGAATAGAAAAGGGAACGGTGCCAGGATCAGTTTGAGCCCATCCTCCTTGAGAACACACGTATATCTCAGAGTGTATATTGTAAAGAGAAAATGTCACAAGGCTCCAACCTTCGAGGGCTGGGTTGCAGGGAGGATGCCAAGGGAGGATGGATCCAACCCTGTCCTGGACCACCCTGGTCCCATCCGAGACCACCGTGCCCAGATGTGCTTCATGCCTTCTGCATGACATGTCAATGAAAAGGAGAGGGATGAGATGGATTTGTCTCATAAAACTGCTGAGCTCTGAAATGAAGCCCAGCAGGTGAAGTGACCGCAGAAAGGAGTTTAAAATATGTTGCCTGTCCCTGCTCTAAAATACCCTTTCGGTTGAAGGTGTTTAGTTTCCTCAACCCCTTTCTAGGCCACAACCTGGCTCGCGTTTCCCTGCGCTGTTTTTTTCCTTTCCAAGGGATTCAGTCATTGTTTCCACTCCAGCAGTTTCTCTGGTGGGGAGAACTTTCCCTTTCTGCAGCATTTTTTTCTCTCTGCGGATTAAGCGCAGTCCCAGCCCCTCGTAAGCTGGAGGTCTGCGCCTTGAATAATGAACACTCCTCAACGAGATTTAACAAAAACTCAAAGAGGTCACAGTGGAAGCAAAACCAGCTGGAACCAGAAGGCTTCCTTGCATCTCTGAATGCAAAAGATGACGCTCTTTTTTTTGGAAATCAACACTGGCATTTCTCTGCTCCTGGCTGATGTCAAGAAGAGTCCCGTAAGCGCAGGAGCGAGCCCAGTCCCAGCCCTTGGTTGCTGCTGGAAGTGCTGGGCTCAGTGCAAGCACCTGCAACTGGTGTTGGGGTTTACCTGGCTGCCCAGTAGCAATGATGGCTGTTCACAGAATTGCAACTTGCCCCTGGAAGCTTTTAAAAATCCAGTGTAAAATATTGCCAAAATACAAAGCAAAGGGGCTTATTTAGCGTGGAGCATCGATTTCTCTTCCCGCAGCCGGCTCTGTGTGGTAGTCTGAAATATTACTTGTAATATTATGAGATCCAAAGTGATCTTCAAATTGATGATGCCCCTTCCAAATGACTTTCAAAAATCCTTTTAAAGTAGATGGCAGAATGTTAATACTGCCCGCAGAGTTCAGCACATACCAGTGTCCTCCTTCCCGCGCAGCTGTGTAAAACCCTCTCCATCTGGACTTTAAAAGATTTTACTTTAAAAAGGCAAAACAGCAAAGCCGCCCATCATTAACCAGGAGCCGTTTGCAATAGAGAACGATGAAATTAAAGAGTGCTCATGTTAAATTACTTCCATCTACTATGTACGACACATTAGATTTGTTACACTTTGGGAAATCGTGATATTACTTCTGCTATTGCTGCACAGAAATATAAAAATTCCTAATAAAAGAACACACACACATGAAAAATCAACTTCTTGTGGCGTTTCTCTTTGAAGTTGCTCTGGCTCCATGCCAGCGAGCGGTCGCAGACGGATCTGCAGCCGCCGTACGCGCTCGCCGCATTGCTGGACCCCGCCTGCTAACAGAGACGGCTGGACCTGATGCCAACGTTCAGATCAGTGTCCTCCTCTCTCCCTCATGCTAATATAACCAGTATGGCATTTTGTAATTCTTTTTCGTGCTTTTCAGAAAATGCAAATTGTTGCTGTCTTAAATGCAGCAGGTGATGGCATTGCAAGAACTGCAGCTCAGCACCAAGAGATGTTGTGTGTCTGTGAGGGGAAAGCCGTCTTCTAGCATCCCATCCAGGAGCAGTCCTACATCTCATCCTCAGAGCCTGCTCTCTCTAGCTAGTAGTTTGTCCTGATTTCAGTAGCCACCTGCCTCTTGTTTTGTGCAGGTTATCCAAGGATATGAAGCAGAAGGACTTATCCTAAGCGCTGGTAGCATCAAAGACGTGTGGATTTCTGAGGTGTGAGTTGTGAGGATGAGAAATGTCCGATTTAAATCAGACATGCAAAACTGGTGAGAAACATGGTAAGCCCCTGTGAAACCTTGCCTCCTCCTCATCCTCCTTCATCCCTGTGTGTGCGGGCCCTGCCTCTGTTGGAAAATTGTACAAATAGCCAGGAACCCAGCCAGCGTGAAGGAGGGGAGAGGGTAAGTCTGCAAGAACATGAAGAAGAAAATGAGGAGTGGATTTTTATTGACATCTTCCACAGGCTGCCCTTTGTCAATGGATGGATGAATGGATGGACTACCCAGGGAGGTGGTAGAGTCACCATCCCTGGAGGTATTCAAGAAACGTGTAGATGTGGTGCTCAGGGACATGGTTTAGTGAGTTAGGTGGTGTTGGGTGGGACTTGATGATCCTTGAGGTCTTTTCCAACCTTAACGATTCTATGATTCTAAGTAGACACGCAACATATCCTCTCTGTTCTCCTGCTTCTCCAATTTTTCTATACAAATATGCATGCCTTTTCATTTATCATTTCCTTCAATCCTGACAGCTGATGAGAAAGTGTTGTTTAGGACTCAAGGTCTTTATTTAGTTTTCTAACTGAATAATGTAAATGTATGAATTGACACAATAGACAAAGAGCCGTAAGTCCCACTGCTTTCTATTATGTGTGAGTCTCCTTTGAGCAAATATATAATCACAACCCTGAGTTATAATAATTATGTAATATTTCTTGATAGGAGCAATTGGAATCTATTGTGTAGGGAAGTAATTACAGCCTACTTTAGTTCCTTTGTTTCTGAGTGGGTGGCATTTATGGGCAAAAAAATATGCATGCTCAAAAACCTTTATAAAATGTTGGGTTCTCAGAAAGTCTTGGACCTCCTCAGATGTATAGGATTTTTAAGGGATAATAACTTCTCTTTATTTTCTGCAGTGCAAAAATGTGTATTCAATTAACGAATAAACATTTATTTCTAAGGACGATAGAACATCAAGGCAAATGTTTTCCTTACAAAAAAAAAAAAAAAGAGAGTTTATAAATTTACACATTCAAATAGGCTTGATGGGTGTGTGTACATGTTCCCCCTCACACACACAGAAGATATGAGCTGCTTTAAAGCTGCCACCTTAAATATTTTTATTCTGTAGCAATTTGATGTTGGAGGGTTCTTTTTCGGAATTAAATTGTTGAGAAAACCTTCACAGTAGTGACAGTGCAAAAAACTGGCTTAAAGGAATAAATTAACAGGAATAGCACAAAAGAAGGAATGTTAAGCAGACTGCTACAATAGTAATTTGATTTTCTGATCGCATCAGTGAAGGTCTGGAAATAACCAGACGCATTAACATTTATCTAGAAATGATAAAAGTTACCATCCTGTCAGATATTCAGCTGGTTTATTAATTACCAGCAGAAACCTGAGATGGGATATGTGTTGGTTCAACTACTTAACTGCTCACCGGAGAATGTTTTTAAAGGGATTTCCTGTAGAGGAATAAGAGATGTTTGGGAAATATTTTTTGAAGCTTGAAAACGAAAATGTTAAGTTTCAGTTCCTCCCATGATCTTTATAAGTCTTTCATCAAGTGTTTAGGGGACTGGTAAAGGATGCAGGAAGTGGGCTGAAGAGGAGAAAAGATCATAAAAACACAAATATTTATCCTGGAGGCATGGGGTGGCTTTTTATACGTAGCAAGCTAAGGGGCTCCTCTTACAGCACGGTGCACTCAATCAATCCTGCACCCGTTACGGTCATGCTGGGTGACAAAATTCATACTGAGGAAGCTGGAACTGGTGTTTCCCGTGTCAGAGGTGGCACTTGGGTCACCTTCAGCCCTGGCAGTGTCTTTTCTCACTAAAGCTTGGTGTTGACTCTGTTAGATGAGACATCTCCCAGCCCAGGGCATGTCTGGTGCCAGGGATTCCCTCAGGTCTGTGCTTTCTGCTTGGATTTCATTTGCTCAAATGAAACAACCCATCTTTGGTGTTATCCTAAATGTTACCTTGCTTCTTTTTCTGTGATATCACCCTTCTAAAGGATGCTTTTCCCTACGTCTGCCCCAGTATACTTTTCTGAAGCAAAGTGCATTTCTTGGGATTTGGGGCATGTAAGAAGATGTATTTGGGGTGCCACTGGGGCCACTCCTCTGTCCCCATGGAGGGAGAAGGGAGCGAGTGGGACACCAGTAGCCAGCATCTCGTGTGCCTCCCTCTGCCGTCCTGTGGTCTGAACCAAGGGCAAACTTGCTGGAAACATTTTGCAGGGGCCTGTGGGGGCATCACCTCAGAAAAGGGATTATTTGTTGCTAATCTCCAATTCCTACTCTCAGTTTCAGTGGCAGTAAAGCACAAGAACGCAGCTGGGAGACTCTGTTATCGCTAATATTTAGTCACCAGCACCAGCTGAGAAACCTGCCCATGGCTTCATGTTCTCCTTACTGACACAGAGGCTGAAAAACATCAGCTGCAAAGACACCTTCAGAGCCATCACTTGGCTGATAGCACCATTTCCTCCACTTAGATCTGCACATTTCATCTGCCTGCTTCCCATGGAAAGCTTTGCAGGTCACTTCCTACCATGAAAAAAAAAAAAAGTTATTTTCCTCCCATTGCACAAAGACGTGGACAATTTTATTCTTTTCGACCTGATTCCCTGACTCCTGATCAATAAGCCAACATTTTAGCTAGTGACCATTTCCAGAATGTTCTCCTGGCTACTAGAAATTCTCTCATTTACTGTTATAATTGCCCTGGTAAGAGCAGAAGTAGGTGGCGTGGTCTCAGCCCCGCGCAGGGCAGATGCAGGGGCTACAGTCCACGCTTACAGCTGAGTAAAGCTTTGCTGGGTATAGATCTATGTGCAAGCCCCCAAAGTGGAAGTCTTTTCTCTGTGGCTGAGTTCCACTTAAGACTTTGTCACTTTTTTATTCTGGATCCCTGCTGCTTCAAAAAGTGATGGTGTGATAGCAAAGCCCACCCTCTTCCACGTATTTTGACTAATTGCCTCAAAACATCCTGTATTAGATACAGGCTGTGTTTTACACCCATGTCATCACCATTTTGTCGTACATTTTATGGCTTTCTGAAGCAAGGCTGTGAGCTGCCAAACGCCTTGGAGATAAATTAGGGGTGAGAGTCTGCATTGCTCCCCCCGAGTGGCACGGACAAGGAGAAAGCCCCAACTGTTCCCTGTCCTAGCTGGGAAAATCTTAATTTCCCAAGAGGACAAAGAAACTTCATACTGAATTTGATGTGAAACATAATTTATCAGTGTGGGAGGTGGTTGAAAATCCCCCCCCTAAATCTTTTTGTGCAGGGTTTGGAGAGGCGGATGGTTGTTGGGTGCTATCCTGCACATCCTTGCCCAAGAAACCTGTTTTTTCCCCAGACCTGAGCCTCACCTGAAGGGACACTTTCAGGAATAGACACTTTGGGGATGTGCCAACTACATAGCTGCTGCTTCCCTTATTGCTGCACGGCTTTGAGATTCAAATTCTTTTTGAAAGATTGCAATTTAAGCATCAGTTTTATTGTCGCTGTGGAGATTTCTTAATAACTTCCTGTCAAGTGCAAAATGCAAGTTAATTTCTGGTCCTGGAGAAGTGCTGTGCAAAGGCAGTTTTAACGATTGATGTCTGGTGCAGCCGAGCCCCAAACCAGTCTGCACCTGGGGGTCAGTATGTACAGCTCAGGCTCCCATAACTGCTGCCTTGGTGTCCTTCACCCCCTAAAAGCAGCACTGTCATTCCCACTGCATTGGAAAAAGTCCAGCCAAGTCAAGTAATAACTAGTTTTCACATGAAACTCAGAATGATAGATTTAACCAATTGGTTTGAGAAAGTGAAAATATGATCCTGCCCCAGGTGACAGGAATACGCCTGCTAGCTCCATAGTGTGACTTGCTCCAGCAACCCACCCTTCTCCTCGCGCACGCTTGTTCTCAGCCTGCTGCCGCATTAATCAACAACACCTTCGTTTTCACGGCGCGTATGCCAAGATGGCAAGACGTTGTCCCAAAAGCCAAACAAGAGTTAACAAGCCATCCTGCGCCTCGCAGGGAGACCTTTGCTACACATTTTTAATGGCATGGGCTCTTGGTAGGTGAAAGGAAAGTTCCAAGCAATAATTCAGGTTTAAAATGCTGTCTCGGCGCCAAGTAATCAAACGAGGTTTAAGTGAAGCAATTAGCAAGCATTAGAAAGGCAGCGATTTCCTGCTGGAAGGTGGTAAACTCTGTGTCTCTTATTATGATTTCTCTGGGGATGTGAGTAATGGGCTATGGGTTGGGGTTTTTTTTGGGGGGAGAGTGATTTTTTTGCACGTGTGGAAATACTGGCAATGTCCTAACTCCTTGCCAATTTACTAGATGCAAGTGATGACGTGGGTGGAACAAAGTCCTTACTCTTTTTTGGTGGCTTGAGTAATATGTATGCCAAAGTCAAAGGGGTGGTTTTCTCATTAGTTGCTTAAATACATGTTTTTTCGTTACCATTTCAGGCTCACTGCCTCACCAGGTCACCATCATTGGGACCCGGGTAGCGCTGATGGCTGGAATGAGCAGGTTGGGAAAAACCTGATTATTCTGCTGCATTTGCTAAATTTTATTGGGGGGGGTTAATGAAACTCAGGGTGGGGACCACATCTGCTTGAAGGAGATATTTTTCTTTGAAACCCGCTTTATTTTCTGTCCAGGGGAGCTCTCAGAGGTTGCATTTCCAAAGCCTGCAGCAGCGGGGTGGCTCCTGGTGGGTGCAGCTACATCAGGACTCTTGTCTTAATCTCAGCTGGTGTTTTTGGAGCAGGTCTGCCACTTGTCCTAATTTCCTGCACTTTGTACTGGAGAGATGCCCTGGAGAGCTGGACCAGGTCTCTGCCTCATGTCCCTTAGCGTCTCTCTCCTCCCCACAGCTTTATAAGCTGGCATCCACATCTAAGGCTCCTTTCTTATTAATTCTCCTGTTGGCTCTGCTGGGCTTTGAAAAAGGCACCAGGGGCTCCAACCAAATGGATGTGCAGCCAAATAAAGGTGAGAAGCGAGGCTGACATCTTGCAAAAACACCTGAGGTGCAGGAACGTGTCCCCAAAGGCTCAGCATTGCATGGGTGCAGCTGGCTGCCCCAAAGGGAAACTTCTGTGGGAAACACTGTGATTGTTTCATTGCAATTTATTCTTCTTGTTCTGGTTTTGGAGGAAAATAACCCCACCTTTTCTAAGGGAAAAGTGTGAATCTTAAGGAGATGTTACAACTAGTTTGCTTTCGATGGTTGATGTTCCTTCTCCACAAAATTCAGGCTGGAAAACCTGAAAACCAAATTCTTCAATAGCATTTCAGATTTGTGCAAGCATGTGTCCTTATCAAACACCGAGCCTGATGCGGTTAGTTTTATTTTAACAAAGCTGGATCATAACTTTGCTCAGATGGCAGTTCATTCTAGCACCAGCTGAAAACTGTACTGGTAGAATTATTGCTGCGTATAAGCAAAAAAGAAAAGCACAGGGTTGGGGTTTTTTTTGGGGGGAAGCTTAAAGTAACAATGGGAAGCTTGGCAGCAAATGTGGAATTATGTCCTTTTTTTAAGAGCCTTGGATTTTCAGGAGCATGGGAAGCGGAGGGAGAAGGTCCCCCTCCCAACCCCTGGATTTTCAATCAATTTGTTCTTAATTCTTTCTCTGAACATCCTCAGGCTTTGTAATGTAAGCATCTTCCTAGGAGGCTTGAATTGACAGAGAAACAGGCCATGGGTTGGAAATTATTAGACCACAGCTGATAGCTCGATGTGATATTTTCCATCAGAAGACCCAGCGTTCATTGTTTTTTAGAGCTTTTCCAGCCCAGCCTGCCTCAGATGGTAATTTTGCTGTGTGTCTCCGGTCAGGTCAGACTCCTCAGAGACGGGCACTAATTATGTGATGCTGGTCGCTTCGGTCCCCAGCTTGTGACCCCCTTCTGCCAGACACAAGGGTGAAGCTCTCATGATTGCAGATGCAGTCAAAGGGGACCTGTACCACGACTGGCTAAACTGCCATGGAAAGAAGTACTCTGAAAAATCAAGCCTTGTGTTTTCTCAAATTAGCAGACGCTTTTAACAGTGTTGACCTTCCTGTCTCTGCAATTCCGCTCCCCATCTCTGAAAATGGGGATAATAGTATCATTTGGTGGCACGGGGCTCTGCTGAAGATACATCCATTAGTGCCGGTGAGGTTTTCAATCTCTGAGAGAGAGCACTTCACAGGAAAGCTCAGCCCAGGATTTGCAAGATGTGCAAGTAAATGAGGACGAGAGGTTGTGTGATGAACAGGGAGAGACAGAGACAACAACCGCCTCGTTTGGGGATGTGGATCATTACGTACGGAGCAAAGCAGGGTCTGATGGAGGGCAGAGGAATACATCTATGATCATGTCCTTCTACAGCACGTCATAACATATACAGAGGAGACTAAATCAAAGTGGGTGGCATTGTGTGTGTGTGTGCGTGTGTGTGTGTGTGCACAGAGAGACTCTAATCTTAAAATAACAGTTTGAGGCAGTCATTTTTAATGACGAGATTCACGGGAATCAGTGTGAAGTTGAGGGTGACTGTGAAAAGTATATTTATGAAAAAAGTAATAAATACAAGACAAGACAATACAATAAAGTAAAATAAAATAATAAAATAAAATAATAAAGGAATTTTCTAATCCTGCTATGGAAAAATTCCCTGCTGCCATGAAATTCACCAGAACAGCAAAAAAATAACCTGTGGTAGCAAGGAACATTTAGGGCATCACATTGTGGCACAGGGCAGACTCCCAGGCATTTCAGGATGACAATGATCAAGACTGCTAAGGCAGACCTCAAAGCTCAGGACTTTACCAGGCACCGTGATCCTTCCAGGGTATCCACCGCATCCCCTGGACCAGGAGACCCTCCTGTGAACGGCCCCTGGCTGCTCTTTAGCCAGGACCTGCTCCATGCTCAGGTGGTATTTGTTGTTTCTGCAGACGGATCTCTTCAGGGCTGGGATTTAAAAGGCAGAGAAATGGCTGTGCTGTGCAGCTGGTGGGGTGGTAACCTCTGACCGGGGCAGCTGGGGCTGAGAGAGGGTTATAAAGCTTTGATCAGGGGGACTGGTCACTGCAGGAGCTGGGATGTGTAGTGGTGATGCTTCTGCAATATCGAATCGCTTCTGCATCAGACCTCGGAGGGGGCACAGCAAGGTTCGCTTCTCACAGCTTACATCTCGCCAGCAACACTTCCCAGACTCTCCTCACTCCCACAAGCCCCCCAAATACAAATGTCCCTTTTTATGTATTTTTTTTTCCAGTCTGAGCACCTAAACTCCTTTGAATGTCCTGCTCAAGCTTCCTCGCCTGAAGATTGAATCATCTCTACTCCCTGTTTACTCCATTTTCTTTCAGAAAAGCCTGATCGCTGCTAGAAATATTCCCATGACAGCCATCTGATGAAGGTTTTTCACAGTGGAGCACACTGCATTTGCCCAGAACATATCCACCTGACTTCAGCAGTGCTGCATTATTAGCTTGGGAAGTTATGACCTTGAAGGCTTTATATTTAATTTCTTTCAGCATTCCAGCCATAAAGATGTTTGCTCTGATTAGACCCAGTAAATTACCCTCCACAGATGAATTATCACAGGATTTTCTTCTATTTTTTTTCTGCCCATTCTCAAACTACTCAGAATGTGCCCTGGTGTGGCTGGATAGTTTAAAAGACTCTTTTTCTCCATAGCACAGGGAGTTTTCCAGAATGACTGCTCACCATGTATGTGCCATTTACGGTGTCACCCGGTGTCTCATTTGATTATCAAAACTTTTCAATAATTCAATGGATTACGAATGGTTTGCAGTTTTGCCCAGTGATTAGCAAGCAGGTCACTGATCCATGGGGATATCCACATCCGCACCCCAAAGCAGGCATAAGCACCCATTCCCTTGGCACACGGGGGAAGGAGAGGATCTTTTATTTCAGTTTAGGAAAGGAGACGTATGAATAATGACAGAACAACAGAAGGTCTGAATAAAAGTCCACAAATACTGGTTTTCTCGAATTAAATATCTTGATTTATACAGTCTGCTATTGCAGTGATGATGGCATCCCTAGGTGAGTGACTGCTTGCAGAAATGTTTGGTATTCTGGTAATAGAAAAATGGGAATTTGGTCTTGGTGTGTGAACTTCAGACACGGTGAGCAGCCAGGAAGAGAACTGAACCAAGGCTTTAACATTTTCTGGTTCCATATGAGCAAGAGGTGTGATTTTTCTGCAACATTTTTCCACCAGAGACATAGCAAATACTTGCAAGTGATTGAGTTACAGGAGCTTAATTCTTTATCGGTTTTTTGCGTCGGCAAAAAGCCACGTGCAGCTCTGAGCCAATTGCAAATGTAAAGTTAAAGTGTATTAGCTCCAGTCACCCTGCAGGGACAATTTGGTTTGCATTTGCAGGAGGCTAAAAGTCTGCACACGGGTAGTCAGCGTAGGTTACTTTGCTAGCAGTACATTTTGCTGAGCTGCCCTAATCTGGTCACCTGCAGCTACATAAATATCTCCCTAGGGAAGAGATGGTAACATCAGCATCTGGAAAAGGGCTTTTTCCAGGATGACTCATCTTAAAGATTAAAAATAAGAATAGATGCACACTTCTGAAGGTGTTTTTTCCTCCTTGGGGGACATCTTTTCCTTTGGCAGGCTCTGTGGGGTGTGCAGGGGCCAGGTTTATGCCAGCGTGCTCGCAGTTCCCAGCAGAGCAGTCAAAAAGCCTGTTAGGACAAGCAAGATCCAGAGCCATGCTACCTTACCTAACACCCACAGAGCTTCCTGCAGGCTCCTCAGCTTTATCTCATTTCTGGAAAAGCAGTGGATATTGCCTGCTCCCCTGCACCTCTGTGCTGGCGTGCTTCCAGCGCTGGGCTTGGGGACTCTGTCGGGAGCTCATTGCATTCACACAACAAGCTATCATTACACAAAGCACTATTTGCTTATAAATCTTTGAAGCTTCATGAGAAGGTTTCCCCCCCAAGTTCATTTTCTGGTTTGGATGAGGCTGGAAAGGATGGGAGCTGTTGGCTCCGAGTGCTCCGACATTTGTTTCCTTGCAGTGATTTGGATAATGCTTCCCAACTCCGGGGGAAGGAGGACTGGGGTTGTTTTTTTTGTTTTGGTATTGAGGACTGGAAATTGTGATTTAATCCTTGAACTGTGTAAATAAAATCCTAAATGCAGAATTACTGGAAAAGGCACAGGGGCTACTTCAGCCAGGAAATAGCTTCATCAAATGTTTTTTGGATCAAAACTGCTCGAAGTGTGTTTTACACTTCTCACATCCAAAAAAAAAAAAAAAAAGAAGTGTTACAATAAATGAGGATACATAGTTATTTGAGCTCTAGTATAAAATGCTAACATAACATTCTCTTGCACCATTAGCTCTGTTTCTTTGGGGTATGTATAGCTACAGGCAAGTCAGAGCTTTGGCAGGTCAGGGTAACATTTGCTTGAAACATGTTTAAGCCTGGGCTCCAGTGACCTCACTAACCAAATAGATGAAGCTAAAAATAAATGTGAGATGTTGTAGACACACAGGAGCCCCTGTTCCCCCAACTGTTTGCAAAAGGAAGAGACTGATTCTCCCGGTTTCAGTTTGTCGCTGGAGATAAGAGCTCACACCAGACAGTTGGGGTGGGGGGTCCTTTGGTCTCATTTTCTCAGACAGCAAATACTGCATGGAGATCCTCCAGAAATCCTTCCTGCTCTCTGCCTTCCCATTCCCCAAATACTTCAGGCCCTTACATTTTTATGGCTAGATAATGAAGCCAGACCAAACCTGTCATCTGATCTCTCTGCTAATGTAGCAGACACAGTTTTCCGATCCCAGCTTAAGCCGATTTTACTTAACTCTGACCTCTGCAGCTGATGGGAGCTGAAAGTAAACTTCTTCAGATCAGGTCCTAGGTTTCGGACAATGTGTGGCTGCTACTCACTCCAAGTACATCTGAAAATCTGTCTGACTAGCAAAGGCAAGATGCTGAGTTCAGAGTAACAATAAATTATCTAAACCAATAGTTAGACTCGATGGCAGAAGTGGAATTTCCCATTCATGAACAATTTGAGAAGCAAATGGAGTCAGTACAGAAAGATTACAATAGACAACAGACAGTTGTCAGTTTTCCCATGTAACGTGGAGACAAAATGGTTTCAACAAAAGTTTGGATGTGCTGTGCTATGGGGTAGGAAGGTGGTCCTCCATGGGTCTGGATGAACCTGATTCTTCTTAAGCTGCAGGAAACAGAAGCGGGTGATGGTGGCCAGTCGTGAAGGTGATTAACCTTCCTGTGATCGCCAGAGTTGACTCCTTTTGTCTTCACCCCTTGGTGAGACCATGAGGCACATTTCTGTAGGCAAGTGGAGTGCTGGGAGGCTGGTGCAGGCAGAGCCAGGCCACCCGCAGCACCAGAGGTGTGACTGGGACACCTAAACAGGCTGAATCTCCCCTAAGAAAGTCTGATGTGCAACTGGCCACACTGCAAGTTAATGATGGCGTGGGTCTCCATGGATGCGGCAATCTCTGCAATGTGCTGTGTTGTGGGAATATCATGTACCTGTTCTTCCTTCCCTTCTTAATTAGATGTGGCCTTCTAATAACAAGGCTGCCACAGGCAAAGGGATCTGGGTCCCATGGGCTGGGCAGGGAGGTTGGCCATCCCCACCGCAGCACCGTTCCCCAGGCTGAGGCTGTTTCCTCCTTCTTGGATTTGGAAGGGGAGGTGTGTGTGGGGGGTCAGAGTTCTTTAGGGGATATTTTAAATGATTTTTCCTGCTGGCTGAAGGGGAGGAAAGGCTTCCAGAATGAGACCTGACCTTCTGTGTGCTGCAACACTGGCTCCCAGCGAGACCCGTTGAATTCCTCCCTAGTGAAGAACAACTTTGTTTTTGCACCACGGCCGAGTTCACTGAGAATAGCCCCATTTTCCTGCCGATCAGCTGGAAAACTTCCTCTCTCAGGGCTCATGTGGGCTTCTCTGGCTGACGGCTCATCCCATCCCACTGTGTGCAGGGAGCCCACCGCACGCCAGCTGATGGGATGTTCTCCCCAGGAGCAGCTTGATCTCTTCAGCACTTCTTCCCCAGGTGACTCCAAGGTCCTCCGCAGCCAGCAGTCAGTTTGGGGAGGTCCAGGAACTTGGCCTAAGTCCCAAAACCCATGGGTAAATCTGATCTGCCTCTAACATTTCTTAAAAGACCCTCACAGCCCCAGATGGTCTCAGTGGAGGGAGAGTTTGGGATGTGCAGACAGCTCTTTTCCTCCAGGAAAGGCAGAGATGTCTCCTCCACTGCTCATTCCCTGCCCTGTGCCCCGATCCCCCCTTTATACAGTCAATTCCCTTTGCTCTCCGCTGTACCCAACCTCCTCTCATTCCTCCACCCCTCTCTCCTTGCCCTGGAGCTGGTAGCTGTTGAGGAAGATGAAGGAAAATCGCACATTGCAGCAGAAGGAATGAACAGTTTCCCTTCCTTGCTCCGTGCTGAAGCGCAGCTTTGCTCATTTTCACCCTCTGCTGTCCCATGAACATCTCCACTGGACTTTACAGGCTAACCCCTCTGTCAGCTCAGCTCTGGGCAAATTTGTAATACAGGTGTGCTAAGAAAACCCCTAAACATGTCCTTTTTTTGCAAAAAAAAAAAAAAAAAAAGAAAAAAAAAGAAAAAAAAGAGTAGGAGGAATGGGGAAAAGAAAGAGGTTGGAGGCGAGGTGTGAAGATGAAAAGAGTTTCCACCGGGGATACCCTGGGATGCAGGGAAGGTAAAAAGGGCGAGGAAAAGGCTTGACAAAAGGGAGATGGGAGAGGGGGTTCAGCCTCCCATTTGCTCCCTGCTGGTGAGGCTCGGCGAGGATGGGCTGGAGTGTGAGATCTGCATTTAAATCTTTGCTTCCTTGGCCCCGAGTCCCATTTCTGCTTTTGGCCAAATCACTGAGCTTGGCTGCATCTCATCTGCACGAGCCTATTCACTGCATGGATTGTACACAGATATCTGCATTCACAGCCCCGAAGGGCTTGAGCAGAGCAGCAGCAGGGACTGTGTGCACAGCCGAGACCCGCCGCACACCCTTTTCTTTGCCCTGCTCACGAATAACAAGGGTGAACCGTGTTTGCTATATCGCATCGCCTCCAAAGGGGCTGACACGTTTCACCAAGCAGGTACAAATAATTGCTTTACGCCGCACAAAGGCAGCCGAGGGCCAGAGACTGGCTGTTAAAAATGTTTGCGGTGACACTGTGCCAGGCTGTGTGACGGGAATTCACCTTGGTGTAATTAATTCTGAGGCTCTGTCACTGAATCTAGTTCTCCTCAGATAAAGCCAGTGTTAAATAGGCTCAAAAACTTGCCGTGTCAGTCCGCTTTGTACTTGAGAGGAGACGCGTACCTCGGGGTAGGGGGAAGGGAGGGAAGGCAAATACGCTGATGACTGAGAGACACTGAGATATGCTGGTAATGGGGCCATCCAAGAGCCAGAGAGAGAATAAATAAACATAATTCGGTAGTGACAGTCTGTCTGGCATTGTACTGCAGTCTGCTAAGATTTTTTTTTTTTTTTAAAGGATGCAGTAATTTAGTGAAAGCAATATGGCAAAAGGGCTCTGGTATTATCGATTAGCTTTGATCCGTAAATTGCTGCTGAGCTCCTTGGACTTGCGTGAGATAAGGACAGCCATGGCTGGGGCCAGAGCCGGACTGATGCACAAGTCTCAGTAGTGCTGACACCACAAGATGTGACCTTAAAGCCAACTTGAGGAGGAATGAAGGGTCTTTTACTAGTCTGTGGTGGGTCTTGGCTGGGTATAACGCTAATGAAACTGGCCTTACTCAAGCCCTTTAGGTCCTCCTGCAGTTTAGGGAGATGGCGTTGGGCCCCAGTGACAGGGAAGCCTGTCTGAAGGTGTCTCAGGATGGGTGTGAACTAAGCGCTGTGGAAATGATTTGCTGACCTGGGGAGATGGAAGGGAAGGAGATGGCTAGCAGAGCGTGATGTGACATGTCCCACGATGAACCATCACAAGTTCTGGGCTTCTCCAGTCTCCCAATGATTTATTTCTATCACACATTTGCTCTTGGTTTTAGGTGACTTACAACACCCATAAATGGGTTGCAACCCCTTGGGCTATGGGAAATGTGTGAGTTGAAACCTTATCCTGTGTGGTGCTCCCTCCTGGGAGGTTTCTTTGCAACCTTAAGTTCTGTTATCAGAAATACTTATTCCCACGGACAAATTTGAGAATCTACGCACTGTTTGGAGGAAATTTGACCAGATTACTTTCTGAGCAGTGAAACAGGTTCCCTATGAGCAGTTCATAAGGCCCTAAGCCCATAAGCAACATAAAACATTCATCTCCTCTGCGCGATGCCTGCTGACCTGACTTCTCAAAACGTCGTTATGTCTCAGCATTGCAAGGATTATCGCACGTCTCTGAATGCACAGCTTAGATCCCTCTGACACAGATCTCCTATAGCTGTCATGTCACTGGCACCACGAGCAGGGTTGGTAGCAAAGAGTGGACTCATCCAAGGATCTTTTTGTTTAGGGTCAGGCTTCCACAGAGCCTGGAACTGGCCAGCAGGTCTTTGCTGCCTTCGCCTGATGATCATGCAGACAAGCACATTCTCAGCCTCTGGTGATTTAAGACCAACATTTTACTGCATCAGGGATCAGCTGTGGTCAGATTTGCCAAAGCCAGTGATGTCTTGCCAGCTGTCAGATGCATACTCCAAGGCTGGAGCTTCTTCAAAAAAGCTGTGTAAGGAACAGAGTATCCCCTTCCCATGGTTTGATTGTTGAAGGAAAGAAGCTTATTTTAAGCATCTGGTCTTGCAATGATCTCCAGAGTGGTCCAAGACCGACCAGGGAAATCACGGACTTTCCTTTGGACCATCGTTGTTTCCTCACGGGTCTTTATGGATAGCACACTTGCTAAGCCCTTTCTCAGAGCTCCAGGTCCTTTTGCAGGTGGTGCCAGAGCTATTTTGACTCATCTTCCCACTGAAGTCTGTACCCACCTGGCTCTAAGTCAGTGACATGTTTCCCATCCAAAATTCCACTGTTTCTTCAGGATCAGTCCATGTGTGCTGGTCTTCAAGGGCTTGGATCCAAACACTAGTAGTGTCCGTGGAGAAATTCCTGTTTGTTTCAGCTTTGGACCTGGTGCCAAATTCTCAGCACTGTGCTGAGCATCAGCCAGGATCCTGCTGGAGGCAATATCTGATGCAGCACCACATCGCCACTTTGGATTCCCTGTTTTTGGCTTTTAAAACCCAGAATAAGTATTTCACTCATCTCCCTGTAGTTATTCAAGAACACAAGATGGGAAGACTCTTCCTTGAATCACCAAGGCTGATCCCCTGCTCCCTCTGGCAACCGTGCCATGCAAATCCTTGCATAAACCTCAGTTTTGGCAGTAATTAAACTATTTGGCCCTTTAAACTATAGCTAATCTCTCTTGCTAGTTGCATCCTTTTTCTGCCCAATATGCAAGCGTGTTGTAGAGTCTTTTCTAGCAGAGCTTGGCTGCTGTCATTATCAGCTCACACCTTCTACTCCCATCCCATCTGTGCCTGGCACTGTTTTCGTGCATAATACATCGATCATCTGCAGCCTGGCGGGGGGGGGGAATCATCACTTCAAGTCACTTGTCTGAATTCAAGCCACATCTCAGCTGTATCCTTTGCTGAATCCCGTATCTACGGTCTGATATAGGGGGAGGCGGAGGGAAACCAGACAGAAGATCTCAGGCTCCTCCTGTCTGCAAGGACTCCAAAGTAAATATTGTTTGCATTTACTAGCCTTTGAGGGCCTTATAGGCCATAGTCAAAACTGGTAGAAATCCGTGGAAGTCTGCTCCACCCTTGCAGCAACGCCAGCTGACACTAAGCAAAGGGTAAGGGCTGCGTGTGTTGGCATATCTTGGCTTTCTGCAATGCAAAGGATCAGGCTCTCCTCTCTTGCAGGTTGACTGTGATCCCATGAATGTTTACTGATTTTCAACCACGCTACCCTTGCTTTACACCAGCATTGCTGGGAAGAACACTGGTGTTGCATTCTGGAAGGCAGATCTTCAAAGAGTAATGTACACTTCACAAACTTGATTTTGAAGTCTCTCAGGAAGGCTTTGAAAACAAAGGTTCAAATTCCAGAGTAAGTAGAAAGTCCTTGGTTCCTAGTGGTGAAAACTTCTTACCAGAATTATTCCCAGAGGCGGTATAGACTTTGCATTTTGCCTCATCTAAATGCATTAGGAGGAGTATTAAATTTCACATGTGCTGCATGTTGATGTAATTCTCCTGACATGTCTGTTTGCACCATTATGAAATAAGGGATTTCCTTTCCCTTTCTTTCAACATTCACCCTGCTCTCTAGGGATTTCAAGGAAATGATCCACTGGCATACAAGGATTATGCTTTTTACGCAGAAGACTTAAAAAAAGCTTCATCATTGTGCTAACAGAGGTCTCGGGACAACATCCTGCATCAGCAGTGCTTGACTTAACTGACAGCCTATGGCTGGAGAGGTCTGTTAATCTTCTGTGTCACCATCCCTCCAGGCACCCCCCAGCCCTGCTCAAACTTAGGATGGACACTTTGGTCTTTTCCTGTAAAAACAACACCTCTGTGCCCTACAAGAGTTCGGGAACCTGGCATTGCCTTCATTAATTATTTTTTATCTGATGTGAAGGGGGAGTATGTGTTTAAATAAACAGCCCCTGAATCTCCTCCCAGTTATCTGCAGGTTCAAGGTGAGGCTGGAGGATGCTCTCTGCCACCCTGGGTCACACATCTCTGCTGCCTCAATATTTGGCGTCAGGAACCGTGCTGCTCTACTTGTAACTTTCTTCGGCATCACAGCTCCACACTGTGACAGGGACAATGTAAATGCCTGCTTTGTGCAGAATTTGGGGCCTTTTTCTTCCCAATAAATTTTGGATGTTTTTAGATATTGTGGGCTGTAAGGAAAGTGCAGAGTTACGGGGAAGAAGAGGCAGAGATGGGATTCTTTTAAGCCTTTTTTTTTTTTTTCCTAATAGGCAAATTCACCTTGCTAAGAGTCACATAAAATGAACTTAACAGGCCAAGGGGAATAGAGGAGACAACCAATTTCTTGATCAGTTAACATCCACCTTACTACATAGACTTCAAAGCATGCTGCCTTACACCACTTACACCATGCTTATGTTCTCAGACCCCTTATCCAGGGCTGATTGTTGTCTTTCTCAGCTCATCAGAGCTGCACAGCACTCAGGAATGTGTACTGGAAGAGATGAATATGCATGTGGTTAGAACAGGTACTAGAGGACATGCCTTTACATAAAGCTGTTGGCAAAGAGCCTTTTATTGTTCACCCCAAAAGTTATATCTATCTATCTATCATCTATTGTTATATCTATATCATTTATCATTCTATCTATTAATCATCTATCATTATATCTATGTATCTATCTATGTATCTATCTACCCGTCTATATCTCACAAATAGGCGATGAGCACCTACACACACAGAAGCACACGTGCTCTACATCAGTATAATGTGCATGGAAAACATTTGCTGGCACGGCTACAAACTACATCCCTGGGTTTTTGTCTGTGAACTGAGCACTTTTTCCAGGTGAACTGGAAACCCTCCTGTCTGTCTGTCTGTCCGTCTGTCCCAGGCAGGAGAGCAGGGACTGCAGAAGAGTGTTTCTGGAAGGCATGAGCTGCAAGTGGGGTTTTTCTGCACCATTTGCGCAGAGCCTCTCTCTTGCTTGGGTTGATGCTGACATCTGGAGGCTATGCCGTGGCAGTGTGTGTGCACAGTTACTTCTGCAGGGCTTTTTGCTCCTTTTTATGGTTGTGTTCTGTAAGCAGCACTCTTGGTTCTGCTGCTATGCCAGGGTGATTTGACCCTGGGGCATGCCTCATTGTCTGGATATATTTGCTAACATCCCGCTGCTGATTTGGGTAACATTTAACACGTTTGCTCTGGTTCCCTCTCTTAGTCACATCTCCTCACGACAGAGTCACTAGACACGACCCCAACCTCAAATAAGGCAGGTCTGGATACAAGACAAGCCGTGATCTGACCAAGTTTAAAAGTCAGGGAAAACTGAATTAGGCTTTCAGATGATGGAAAATGGAATTATTGTCTCAGCTGATGGACATCTGGAACATTGCTGGTGTTCATAAGGGAGGTTCACCTACAGTGCAGGCTGCCTGCTGACCCCCAAAATGAGCCACTATCCCACAGGGAAGAGTGCTGTGCAGTCTCTCCTCGCCCTACTGTCACCACATATGACGGATGGCCATGGTGGTGGGGTGACAACGTATCCGTAACGCGCTTCTCTGTGTTTTGGCATTGGTGAGGTACGTAAGGGCTTTAGGGCTTTTAGGCATGAGGTTGCCATTCGCTGCTTTTGCCCATGAACCATACGAACTGAGAGAACTGCATGCCAAAGCAAGGCTCTTTCTATGGAAATTTCCAGTCGAGCTTTTAACTTCCCAGAAGTGTAGCTGAAAGGCACCCTGGCAGCTACTCCAGAGCCCTACCCACTTTGGTATGGTTTAGCACTGTTTATTGCTACAAATACCAGTATGCAAATTGTCGTGCACCAGAAATCATGCTTCTCCCTTGACATTTGCATCCCAAGAGGGTGTTTTCCACCTTCACTGGTCGGTTTGCCAAGGCAGGCTGAGCGACCGCAGGATGAAGTGTCATTACCAAACGGCAGCCTTAGAAATGAGCCACATTTGAGCAGAGAACCTGGGCAGCTTGTATTCAGGCTTTTTCTCGGAGACCTACTGCAAGCAAGGAATAGATTTTTACAGCCACTGCTAGGAATTCCTCTTTTTGGTTTCCTCCTGGCAACTTTTGGCTATTTGGCATCACCAAATTTTGCTACCACTGCTGCTATTACACTCAAATTTTAACCACTTTGTAGACCTTGCTGTTGGGACATGTTTCTCTAGGAGCTGCCCAAACATTTCTGGGACTGTAGTGAGCTCTGCTGCATCCGTTCTTCATCCCATCACCATCTTTAGGGCTGTAAAGAAGAAAGAAATAAAGATGCAAAAGGAGGAAGGAAAAAAAATCTATTTAAACCCAATGTATTTATTGGAGTTCTATACAGGGAATTGGCTAAAGTTCTGCAGAGACAGGCATTTAATTTCTATCTACTTTTGGGCAGTATATATGCCCTGACCCCAGCATTTCTGTTGCAACAGACTGGCACAATAGAGACGTTGCATTGCTCCTGAATGTTTGTGAAGAGGCAGACTGCCTGAGTAGGGAGAACTGGTGTCTAGCGATGGGAAGGTGCCTATACTGGGCTTCTTGCATCTTTCTCCTGAGCCAGTGTGTGTCATATTTTGAGACAAATGCCTGGACTTCTGAAGTTGAGAACAGACAGATCTCTGCTTGGATTTCCTTAGTTTCTAGTAAATGTCTAAAGTAATTTTAAATTTAAGTTCTTAACCTTGTTTTAAAGCACTCCATGAGTCATTTAAATGAACAGAACTGTGAATTCTGGGGGATTTTCAGCACAAATTCTGATTTATGTTTTTTTCTGGTCTTGATACATTATCTTCTCCATGTCCCTCTATGATTAACAGACTTTGAGAAACTTGATTAACCTCAAGCCACATTTTTTTCCTTGAAATATCAGCATCTTTCTGGCTAATCCGTCTCAAAGAAGCCATTAACTTAAATTGTAAGTCATACCTCCCTTCATTTTTTAATGACTCATTATTATCATTATACTTATCAGTATACCTCTCTTTCTGGGGATGTATTATTTCATGCTTCAGCACCTCACCACAAAAGTACAGCTATGGTTTCCAACCACATATGTGAGAAGAAAGGAAAGAAATTTGGAAAGTCTTTATCCAGGAGACATGTCTCCTAAATCATGTTGAACCAGTAATTAAATGGATTCAATAATTGCCCTAACTTTAACTCAGCAAAATGAGCCTTTCCAAACCTCTGGTAGAGAATTACCCTAATCAAGTCCAGAACCTCTCGTGACAGAAAATGCTGAATTTTCCAACCAGATCTGGAGCTGTTTGAGTTCATGTCCTGAAGTGGAGGTGAGACCAGCTGCAGGGATGCATAAGCAAGGACAAGGTTCTCTGGGGGGGCAGCATTTTTGCTTCCCCCCAGCGTTTTCGCCCCAGAATAGCTAAATAGCTTTGCCAGCCTGGAACCAGTGATGTTGCCCCAGGTCGATACTCAGCCAGGCGTGCCAGGGATCCCCTTTCCTTACAGTGCGGGAGCTGGTATAAAACCTTGCAGCAAATCTTCAAGACCACTTTGAATCCTGCTGGAATGGTACAAGGGGACTTGGCTGACAATGAAATCTGATTTTTTTTTTTTCTTTCTTTGGGTGCATCGTGAGGGATGGAGAACAGGCCTTTGGAGAGTGATGTTAAACCAGTTCTGATCTGGATCCAGTGCCTTTTGGTCACGAGTCAGGCGAGAAAGCACATGTCCAAGTGTGACAGAGTGGAAAATAGCGTGTGTGTGGCCCACGTTTAGTAATTTCTGTAAAAAAATGATCCCACTGGCTATATGATGTTACATTAGCCAAGCTGTTCCGCTGCTGTGAGTAGTCTTTCTGCTTCCAGAAAAAAACCTAATCTCTCCAAATGCACAGGGTATTAATTGAAGGAGACCTCAAAAGAGCTCTAAACAATCCCATATACTAATTAAAGACAGATCAAAGTGCAATTTCTCCTGTTTTCTCTGGAGGCAATTGAATTTCTGAGGGGCTTCTTTCTGAGGGAAAGATAATTCCTCGTGGCATTTCCTTGGTTTCATTCAAGTGCAGAAATGAACAGTGTTTGCTAGCTGGCAGCAAAGACGTGGGTGATGTATGAGGAGCAGCCCAGACTGAATGCAGGAACATGCTGCTGCCATTTAATCCAAGATAATACATTTCATGATCATAGCCCTGGAGTTTTTCAGCAACTGGTTTAACGTATGGGAAAGTATTTGGCTTGCCTTGGAAAAGTTTCCTATTTGAAAACAAGCAGCAGTGGGAGAGCTGGCAGTTGCACAGGAGGCTGCTCTGTGAAAATTGGATTTCCCCGAGCAGCGCAGTGGGGCTGGGTCACAGCGAGGGCTTTTGAACAGCTCCCGGGAAAGGCTCCAGGCTGCCCGGATCTGCTGATGGACAACTCCTCCGCTTGGTCTCCAGAGGATTGCTGCTGCCTCACAGCAGAACAGGGTTTTTGCAATGGATTTTATTTCTGTTTTCTGATCCCCTGGGGAAGGGGAATGTGCAAAAGAAGAGCTGGAGCCTGGCTTACACTCATGAATTAAAAGTCTTGGGACCATTTTAAATCTCCAGCTGTGGAGGAGAAGCTCCGTTCTAACTTTGCTTCCAATTCAAGGTTATTTTTCTTAACCTCAGCAACTACAGAACCACTAGCTGAGTCTAATTTGTTTGTAAGCAATACCAGGACACCTGGTTCTGGTTAAGAGAGCACCAGACCAGGTGTTTGCCAAAGGTCTCATTCATGAGCTCAGGTGATACATTTAATTTTCTCTGGGGCCCCTACTATCTGCACAGAAAGCAACAGATCCCCCTTTCAGGGGTGATGCGAGGACAAGATCTGCTGCAGTCATGCGGTGCTCAGAGGATGATAATGCTTGAACAGGCTGCTTGCTCCAGCCCTGGAGAGACTTGTTGCTGTGCCTAAGCCCTTATCCAATATTGCATCCAAAAAAGTTCCACTCCTACCTTGGCTCGCAGCTTTCACAGCCTTTTCCCTTGACTTTCCCAGCGGAGAGGACCACACACACCCTTTGGTGCCGGTTCTTTCTTCCACGTATCTGCAGCTTCTCTCTCCATCCCTTCTGCCTGCCCTCAAGGCTGCCACAAAGTGGCTCAGCTCATCCTGGGGACAGCTCATCCTGACCCCAAATCCTGCATCCTGACCCCGAACCTGCCTTTCTGCAGATTTTTTTATGGAACAATCCCTTTCTCCGTGTGACAGAGGGTGTGAACATGTGCTTTGGTCCTGCAGCAGGGGAAGGTGGTGCAAGGGGCACGTGGTAGGAGTGTACCCCTTCATCAGCACTGCGCACGCTGCCAGTGAGGGTCCTTCACATAGCGGTTTGCTGATGGAAAGCCATCACATCTCCAGCTGGCCTCCACAAAGCTGCTTCAGTGTGGCTACAAGGCCAAATCCCTGGCTGGACCAGTTTGGGGTAGCCATCCCCATCTCCTTCTTGAGAATATTTTAGCCCTTAGTGAGCTTGAATGAACAGCATAAAAACACAGGATGGCTTCCTCTAGTTCACACTGACAGAGCTGCTGCCCGAGGACCTGCAGTGGCCAGGGCTGTACCAGCAGCATCAGTTGAATTGTACAGTAGGAGGTGGAATAAAACTGCCCGAGTTTGGCAGAGATGCAAAGGTCTGCTGCGCACAGCCACGAGAGGGCACGAGAAGCAAAGCTGAGACCCTCCTTCAAAAGCCTTTCTTGCGGTATGAGGATTTATGAACGGCTAGTCGTCTTTCTTAGGGCGGTCATCTGAATTTCTCCTGAGAGCTTTTATGGTTTTTACACCTGTGGATGTGTTTTCTCTGTTCTGGCATCTACAGCTGAAGGGACACCTCAGTTCGTAGTGCCTGAAAGAGAACAGCCCCGTGACAGCTGTTCCTGGCTTACCTGTCCCACATCCCCTGGCCCTAGGTGAGCTGTTCGGTCCCTCTGTGCCTTGTCTGGAAGGACGCGTCCTTAGCCGGGGAGTGTGGCAAGACGGGATGAGTTTAAAGGTGAATTACCTGCACCCTGTGAAAATAGCTGCACAGGTCAGACTGACTTCTGGAAGCAGGAAGAGTTTGGATTTCATGTCTCATTGTTAAACACCCACCAGGGGCATTAAACACCAGGAGCTGACCTGGAAGGGACTATGAGAGGATGTGCAAAATGGCCATCGCACCCCAAGGCAGGACCACCTCTCTCTAAACCAGCTCTGACAGTACCTCTGTTAGGCTGGGGATAGGATTAATGGTCCTTGTAGGAAGGGCTGGGAAAAGAAAGAAGAGAAAAAATGATGCCTGGAAAATAATAATGTGAGTCAAGACTTAGTGAGAGGGAACACAGAGATGTGAAGAGATCCCTGACCAGCAGCATCCAGATGTTTTCTCTGCCTGGCAGTGGTGTCACCTTGTGGTAGCAACAGGGTCATGGTTTGCACAAGGACCACTGTGTCTGTGGTGGGTTGAGCCTGGCTGGACCCCAGGTGCCTACCAAAGCCACTCTGCCACTCACCTCCTCAGCTGGACAGGGGAGAGAAAATATAACAAACGGCTTGTGGGTTGAGATAAGGACAGAGAGAGATCACTCACCAATTACCATCACAGGAGAAATAGACTCAACTTGGGGAAATTATTTTAATTTGTTACCGATCAATGAGAAATAAAACCAAATCTTACAAACATCTTCCCCCCACCCCTCCCTTCTTCCCGGGCTCAACTTCACTCCCGATTTCTCTACCTCCTACCCTGAGTGGTGCAGGGGGATGGGGAATGGGGCTTGTGGTCAGTCCATGACACTTGTCTCTGCTGCTCCTTCCTCCTCAGGGGAGGACTCCTCACACTCTTCCCCTGCTCCAGTGTGGGGCCCCTCCCACCAGACACAGTCCTCCATGAACTTCCCCAATGTTGGTCCTTCCCACGGGCTGTGGTTCTTCACAAACTGCTCCAGCGTGGGTCCCTTCCACAGGGTGCAGCTGTTCAGGAACAGACTGCTCCAATGTAGGTCCTCCACAGGGTCACAAGTCCTGCCAGCAAACCTGCTCCAGCCTGTGCTCCTCTCTCTATGGGTCCACAGGTCCTGCCAGGAACCTGCTCCAGGGTGGGCTTCCCATGGGGTCACAGCCTCCTTTGGGCTTCCACCTGCCCCGGCGTGGGATCCTCCATGGCTGCAGGTGGATTGATCTCTGCTCCACCGTTACCTCCACAGGCTGCAGGGGGATCTCTGCTCTGGCACCTGGAGCAGCTCCTGCCCTCCTTCTTCACTGACCTTGGCAGCTGCAGAGTTGTTCCTCTCACACCTTCTCCCTCCTCTCTCCTGCTGCAATTTCTGTCGCTTGTTTTTTTCCCCCCTTCTGAAATATATGTTATTCCTGAGGCTCTACCACAGTTACTGGTGGGCTCAGCCTTGGCCAGTGGCAGGTCCATCCTGGAGCCAGCTGGCATTGGCTCTATCAGACATGGGGGAAGCTTCTAGCAGCTTCTCACAGAAGCCACCCCTGTAGCTCCCCCATTACCAGAACCTTGCCACGCAAACCCAATGCAGTGTCCTGTCATTCCCCTGCCATGTTACCCCAGTTTCAGTCAGTTCTTGTTCCTGCCGCCTCAGAAAGGTTTACTGGGAGTGAGACATATTAGGTAAGAAGTCAGCCTTGAGGGCAACACTGGAAAATAATTTAGGGAGGGAAAGAAAGTACATATTTGGTCAGGTCTACATGCCAGGTCTTGAACCAGCAGAGCTGTTTTGCCAAGAAGTGTGGTTTTGTTTGACTGAAATAGTTATTAATTCAACTTCAAGGATGATTGCATCTTTATGGCCTAAAATTGCTTTATAGCTGTAATTTATTCTCCCTTTCATACCGGAATAGCTCTGGCAATGGCTGGTCTTGCTGTAACTAATACCCAGAGGGTGAGCTGAGAACAATTATTCACTGCCTGACAACATAAGAACTGTCAAGAAAGCCTACCAAGCAACAGGTTCAGCACCGTCAAAGGGAGGTACTTAGTGTACAGAACCTATGGACCTCCCTGGGTGGGTCCTGTGGGTGCTGCTGTGAGTTCAGCATTTGGGCAAGTTCATGGACTTTGAAGTACAGAGACCCCAGCTCTTGTTTAGGCAGCCTTTGAGCCAACAACTACTGGAAGAGGGATTGCACCCAAGCGTGGGAGCATGGCAGAGCTGGAAAAGCTTGGAAAGCTACCTTAGCACAGCACAATAGAATTGTTTTGAAATGACTTTATAGCTCCGACAGAATACAAACATAGCAGCAGGACTCTGATGCTGTGAGAACTTCTCCATTCAAACCAGTCTCTGTTCTCATAAAATGCTTATTGAATAAAATTATTATAAAATTTGAATTAAAGACATGGGTTATATGTTCTTTATAAACAAAGCCACAGGGATAAAAGGTGAAATTGCCTTTATTCATCTTAGTATAAACCAGAAAGAGGTAGAATGAATAATTTCTAACATGCTAACCTTTTTCAAACCCTGTCCATTAGACGCTTCTAGTGTCTCTGAAATGAGCCCAGGTCTTGTCCTTTAAATATGTTTTTCAGATCATAATAGCTTATCCAATTGGATGGCTCAAATCAGGCACCTATTATTTCATATTCCAAAGGTGCTATGTAATGCCTCAGAAAAGCTTGTGCATGTCCGTTCCTGGAAGAGACACGATTTCTTGCAAGCAGCAAAATCCAAATAGAACCAGCACACTCTACCATGCCCCTCCTCTGCATTTTTGTGGAAGCACCTTAAAAACACCTCGCAAAGCAAGTGCATTTCTCAGGTTGTCAGCACAACCTAGCTGTAAATTGAGGAGCAAATTTCTTACCATTAATATTTGGGCTTTGTGTAACTGTAAATCTTGAATTCTGAAAGGTCTTAATCTCAGTAAAAGGTAGGAGAAATTTTATCTCCATGGGAATTTCTTTAGAATAATTCACTAGCAACTCTCCAATGAAGAATTCAATTCTCACATGCTATGGCAATAGTTCTGCTATAATAAACATTTTTTTCATTTTTTGTGCATTCAGAATCTTCTACTAATGACGTCATTTTCTGTGCATCCCCTTCAGCATGCGGTGGTAGTTCTTCTTCTGGAATAAATTGAGTAGGCCAGCATCTTCTTTGTGGGCTTGCTTCACTGTCCTTACTCACCTTTCCAATTTGATGGAGATCCTTGACAATTATTTTTTCAGTATCTTCTAGTACCGTTGTCAATAAATTAAACAGGAGAGCAATCCAGGCAAGGCCAAAAAGAATCCAAATGGCCACCAGTGTTCGGTAGTAGGAAAAGTAATTCCTGCCAGGCTGTTTACCTGCAGATAAGGGGTCAGAAAGAAGCAGAAAGTTAACACCAAAAAGACTGGGATTGAGGTGAACTAGCAGCAGAGCAGGATTTTTTTTCCCCTTTATAGCATACCAATCCCAATTCAATCTCCTCACCTACAGGTAAATGCAATGATGCAGTGTAAAATTGTATTATCTTGAAAATATTCCCAGACTCCCAAAGCACAAAAAGCAGAGCACAGTGGGCCACTATAAACCCATGACTATTACTACCTAGGTTATTGTAATTCTGTGTATTTCTATAAAGTGTGATTTTAACCTTATAAATAGTTGCTCTAAATTACAGGTACCCTTGATCATAGAAAGAGTAGTTGTTGCAATTCCCACTTTACTTTTCATAGAATCATAGAATCACAGAATGGTTTGGGTTGGAAGTGACCTTAAAGATCATTGAGTTCCAACCCCCTGCCACAGACAGGGACACCTTCCACTAGCCCAGGTTGCTCAAAGCCTCATCCAGCCTGGCCTTGAACCCCTCCAGGGATGGGGCATCTGCAGCTTCCCTGGGCAACCTGGGCCACTGCCTCACCACCCTCACAGGAAAACATTTCTTCCTAGTATCTCATTTAAATCTGCCCTCTTTCAGTTTATAACCATTACCCCTTGTCCTGTCACTATACTCCCTGACAGTGTTTTCCCATCCTTCCTGTAGGAAGGCTTCAGGAACTTCCTCCATTAAAAAGTAGGTGACTGACAAGAACTCACTGACACATGCCAAGAACACCACTTTGTGTTGGAAACCAGTGGACTGAAGCTTATTTCATGCAGTCCAAACCTCTTAGCATCAGCCAGTATTGCACACCCGCTTTTCTGCATGGGTCATTTCCTTTGTTTCTTCAGACGTCAGCAATCAACCACCAACATACAGAGAGCATTTGCTCCTTCTGCACTTAATCCCACACAACACTATCACCAAGACACAGCTGCTATGGCCCTGGCATCTGTAGGAAAACTTGGTGATATTGCTTATTGAGTGCTGCAAGTCACTGTCAAGGGTGACTCTATGTAGGTAACCCAGCAATGTGCACGGACAGGGAGATCACCACAAACCTTGTGAAGCTGCCCAGAAGGAGCCAGGATGCTGGGAACTCTTTTCAAGTCCTGCAGTGCAACGTGCAGGATTTTTGTACTTCATCATGCAAGAGCTGTGAGAGATGGGGGAGAAGTGGGCTGGCTTCTACTCATGGATCCAACAGCTATTTCTTTTTCTTCTGCTGGGGTTGAGTTGACAGAGGGGATGACAACCTTACTACAAAACATCTTTTGTGCTCGTCTGAAGTTCATGATAACCCCAAGCAAAGCAACTAGTAATATCTTTGTAATGCTAACCCCAAACTGCACTTCAGGAGGGCATAAATTCAGTTTGCAGCCCAAGAGGAGTTTCACCCTAGAAATACCATCTGTGTGTACATGTATTACAAACAGTTAAATCCAGTTAAATCTGCCATCTTTCTAGGATGCCTTCCTACCCAAAACAGGCTTTATTTCATGCTTGAAGTACAACTGCTACAAACCAGTCTTGAATTACTAAAATGCAAAAAAACTCCAACCTGTTCTGTTCCACTTGGCTAGCACAAAACCATTTGTCACCTGTAATCAATTCTAAACAGATAATTCTCCAAGCAGTCATTGATTTTGCTTGTTTCAATGTGAAGATGTGAGACATTAAACTTATAATCATTTAATCACCATTGTTTAAGGCCAAGTGAGATAAATACTGCAGGGAGAAATATTTCAGCTACAGTTAAGTCGTCCTAACGAAGATGGAATCACAGAGCCAGGAGGTCTATCTAATTGCTATTTCAAAACTGTATTTGTAAAATAATAATATGGCTACAGAGGAGGAAAGTGCTATGGAGGTAGTGGTTTTCAGGCTGGGACTTGCTGTCATTATCATAAAATGGACAAGGGAAGAAAATGCATCGGTTTTATGTCCACTTCTCCTCCTGTGCAGCACCAGCGACTCTCCATCTGCCTGTATTCCACGTCACTGAAGTCTGAGGTGCTCAGTATCACACAGGCCAGGATTATCAGTCCTACAGATGGTTAGGAAAGAAACGCCTCTTTCTTTCAGGTGTTTGGCCCCATCTGGAGAAAACAGAGAGCAAAAAGGCCACTGCCGTAATACAGATTCCTTGCTGATGCCCGAGTTCTGTGTTGTGTTCACAGCAATACTGCTAAACCACTGTTGGAGACAAAGAATCTTTCTCTGGACTATGTGAAAAGTGGAATTTCAGGGAACACTGTTTCCTGTGTTTTGTAGCAAGAAGGATCAGTTAGCTAGGTGGGATCACTTGGGGAAATGTGGCCTAATCAACTCATTGCCATTGCACGAATTAACCATCAGCTAGGCTACAAGATCATTATGATCACTAAACTCATGCAAACAAGCAAGATGTCAACTAGATCATCAAAGCACTACCCAGTCTCTTTAGCAGACTCAGAGAAATTGAGGTCAGCAGGAAACATCACTCAGTGACTGGAAAAGCTTGTGGGCTCCCTCTGCCAAAGTCCTCAGCCTGATGTGAGAAATCTTTCAGTCTTTCTGCCAGCCAGCCTCCAAGGCCCCTCTCGCATTTCTGCAAGGCTTGAGAGCCTAGGGTTTGTTGTGTGGTGGATATCGGTCCATCAGAAAGGGATGTGAGGCTTCCAGATTCTCTGTAGGGACACCACTGGTGCTCAAGTATTGCCTTCAGAGTTTCCTTCTCATACTCCTGCTGAAGAGAAGTTCAGGCTGGTAAGATGCTGGCAGAACAGGCTGTTGTAGAGAAATCTTTGATTCTCTGTGGAGTCCAGGTGTTTGATTGCTTCTTCTGTGGACACTAATTTGGCCCCTGGTGATCAGTTTGGAGTTACTCTGGATGCCATGGAGAGTGTATTTTGGTCAGTAGATCCATGGAAGTGTTTTGAGAAGCACGCCAGCATGCTGGAGTGTAGCTTAAACAGTTTGTCTTCAGGGGAAATCCTAAAATCTGTCTTGTAAAGACAGAGAGCCTGCAGTGACGCATAGGAGACTAAAGAAGGCCACTTTCACAGTGATATATATATTTAAGCCCCACTTCTCACAGAGTGATCAGATTTCCCCACTTTCCCATGACTGGGATTTCCACCTCTCAGTCTGTGGTGTAAAATCAAGTCTTCTGAAGCATGACCACTTATTTCTTTACTTTACACTTTGAAACATAGGTCTTACATGGCTAAAGCAAGGATACATTCCCTTTTTGTATGACTGTCGCAAGCTGTTCCCTTTTGGTATATGCAAACGCCTGGCATCCTTGAATTCTCCCCCTACATTTCCCCTTCCCTCCCCAAAATACTTGGCTTCTTTGCATGCCAAAGCACCACATTTCACTATATTTAGACAATTTTGTGCTTTCTTCAGCACATGCAATCCCAGAGAAGTGAGTACTTCCCCCAGAACTGCACAAGTCAAAGACTCAGACAGAAGATTTTTGTCCTCAGTACATTGGTGGCCTGTGCAGTTAATCCATGGCAATTACAGTCATGACCCTTGTGCTTTGCTGTGTCTTCTCTCTGAAATCAACCTTACCTACTACATAATCTCCAAAGCCAATGGTGCTGAGGGTGATAAATGCAAAGTAAATTCCTTCGCTGTAGGACCAGCCCTCTGTTATCTGGAAGAAGACGGATGGCAAGCACAGAAAAACTAGAATCCCCGTTGCCAGGAAGAAAAAAAGGGTCATACATTTTATCTTCTTCTGAAAAAGAAAGAAACCAATGCAGTTATAGTCATGATTTGACACACTAGTAGGCCATATACAAGGGTGGCTATTCAAAATGGGTGGCTATCTAGGAATACTGATTAGGACCACAGGAACTGAAAGATTTGTATCCAATTCTCTTCCTCTAAAAGTACCCTAGCCTTCCTCTGAAGCAGGGCAAAGCCATGTATTATGGGTGTTGTATGCCCACAGTAGCCCTGGGATATGTTGTCTTTTACCTGCTTGTATCAACCTCAAGTGACCATGGGTATAGGAGGAGTTCCTATCCAATGACTTTTAGTTCTCACAGACTACTTCCACTTTTAATTGGACAACTTCACTTTTAGTTTTTAGGTATTCAGGTATGGCACCTAAAGAACATTTAAATTTGCCTGAGAAAACAGACTTTAAAAAAAAATATTTACACAATTTCTGAGAGTACTATCTCCAAGAGTCTTGATTGTTGCCTTTATTTCTCATTGCCTGAGTGCCACAATTTGGCTCCTACCCAGTGGATACCTTCCTACAAGAAGACCTTTAACAGATGAGGTCCTGATGAAGAAGTGCCTAGACAGTAACTTTTGAAACATCTTTCTTCCCAGCAGTCATGAAGAAAACTCGACCGGACAAAAAGATTGTTATATATTAAGATTTATCAGACAGACACACATATGGTTTACGTGTAGAATTTTGGAAGTCCAGATTGTCTGAAAATTAATGGCAACTGTTGGATAATTTTTCATGCCTTCATGCATTGTGCATGTGCATGAGTCTATATCTGATCAAACCTGATGTTCAATTTGAGTTCGCCAGACACGGGGAGGAATTTAGCAGTTAGAACAGGGTTTTCTGTAGCATTCATACCTTGTCCTGAAAGACAATTACAGCAGGAGACACAGAAAAGCTATTCTCACTTCTTCAGTAGTGGTGAGAGAAGGGGAGGAGCTGCAAATAACTTAGGACATAACCAGGCAAGACATATCCTGTCTCTAGCCCTTTACAAGCATCTCCTCACCTTTCAGCAACTGGGCTCAAATGGACAACTTCAGGCTGATGCTTCCTTTCTGTCAAAGTCAAGGGAGGATTAAAGCACTGCATAATAAATAAGGAGGGGTGACACACTAGGCATTGAGTCAATATCCACTGAAACCCCTACAGCTCACCTACTTTTTGCAGCTTTTTACAGCTCACCTGCTTTTTGCTGCCTGAAGATGAGATGCTTCATCATCTCTCTCTTTACTGGTTATAAAGGGAGACAGGTGCTTCCCTAGAGTGTTAGTTCCTGAAATAAGTGTCTAGAGAAGCGGGATGAGGCACTCACTCTCTCCACTGATTGCTGAAGGGGGCTGGATGTCTGCTGTTTAGATGGGTAGACAAAATGCATCCCTTCCTCTGAATCAATCTCCTCACCTTGTCTCTTTAGCTCTGCAAGTGAAGAATGTCTCTTTCCCTCTCCTAGCACAATGTCTAACACAGCACAAGAACAAATGTAGTAGAGGGTAATGTCAGCATATATCTTGAGGAAAAAAAAAAAACCCAAACAACTAGAAATGAGCGTATAACCATGCCTGAGTAAGTAAAACCAATTACCTTTCTCATTCCTTTCTCATGCAGGAATTTCCCCAGCTTTTTACACAGCAGTGAGAGCATCTTACCAACATGGTGCAGAAAAACAATATTCAGAGGGATTCCAAACAGAGCAAAAAAGACACAGAAGATCTGGCCCCCAGCAGTTTTAGGATGCAGTGTGCCATAGCCTATGAAAAAAAGATGGGTCAGAGGAGATATGCCAGAGAACTGGAGCAGTCCACAGTCACATGCACATCTACCCCAATCTGGCTTGCTTTTGACCCCAAAAGATGTGGGTAGCACTTCTCAGTTCACATGCACTCTTTTTTTCTCTGAAAAAGGTAGTAAGCAGATGAAGTGATTCACTCTGCATATTTGGGGGGATGCAGAGAGTACTGTGTGCTCCCAACCCAGCCTTAGTGGGAACGAAAGCAAAATCTAAAAGCAGTTATGGAAAAAAATCTGTCCTGTGACGAATACATGGAAAGACAGAAACCAGAAATCTGGGGACCTGGAAGACATCAAGGCTGGAGTCCCAGGCTGTTTGCCATGTCAGAATCACATACAGCCGTCTCTAGCTTCTTGCTGTGTGTTTGTGACCTCCCTGGGTAAATGCCAGTAAGTTGGTATGTCCAGATACTGGCTCCAGGCCTGGAGGCAGTGCAGTGTGCTTTAGAATAATCAGTGCTAATTAGTCCAGACCTTAGTGGTGGCTGATTTATTCATACCAGAGGGATATTTGTCTTAAAGTTCTACTAAAAGAACATTTATCTAAGTAGTGGAACAACAGCTGCAGAACTACAAACATGTCCTTTAATGGACTGGAGATTTTGTTCCTCTTAGACCCCGTGAGGTACATCCCTGAGTGCAAGAGTCCTGTACTTTGTGCATGTCCTTACTCTATCAGTGACCCTGAGAAAAGGCACTTTCCCAAGCACAGTTCATCTCAAGGCATCCACTACTTGGAAAATGCAATGTTTTATTTGGGGGAAAAGACAAACAAAACAACTGAGTGATTTATTGGCTACTAGGCCCCCAAATGCTTGAGCTGTCTTTTGCTCCCTGTTGCAGAAATATTCCATTTTCATGACAAAACCTGGTGAAGATGAGCAGAAGTACTTGATGTACTTTCACAACAGACCTCTGCAGTGAAGATGCAGAGAAACAGGCAAAGTTGCACTTGTTCTGGGACAGCCTGTCTGCCTTGCTAGGGAAATAAATTTGATGGGAAGCATCTGATTTGTTTGGCACAGAAATACTCTAATGTAAAAGCACAATAATACAGGTGGCAGTGAGGAATGGACTGGCTAGTAGCAGGGTGCTGAGAAACTAGGGAAGCTTTATCGATATGCGAATGTTGTTGTAACCTTGGAACATCTGCCATTGATGTGATGATGGGTCAGAAGCCTTTCTTTCTTCTGCAGTAGGAGGTTTCCACATGGGTTTGTGCAACACCTACACACCTGCCATGATGCTGGGACACCACTGGGACCTTTGTGGCATGTGACACTCACTCAGCATATATCTTGAGGAAAATAGGGTATAGCGGGATTAAGGCCTCAGCTTCACTCTGCAAAAACATAGATTTGACTTTCACTGCAGAAGTGTGTGAGGCAGGAGCTAACATTGTTGATTTTACGCTTAAATTCGGCAGGCCTGCAGTTTTTGGGATGCCTATCTGAGAGTAACGGAGAGGCAGGCAGGGGCAGGCAACCCCTAGAAAGTTCAGAACAGCTTGAAGCAGCAGTGTAAAAGTCTCAGCATTTGCTTTGTCCCCCTTCCCATTTTTTTTCCTCCTGGCATGTTACTAATTCAATGCACTAACAGCTCAGCACAGTTTACTGAGACAGTGACCATGTCCCTGAAGGGTTCACTTCTTTCCTACCATTCTTTTATATTTTACAGCACTCTCAGATTTAAAGCCTATTTGACTGGAATAAAGACCAGGAAAGTGAAGTTTATCTCCCACCCACAACTGGTAGCAGAGTGAACATTTTAACAGATCGCTCAAAAAGAAGAAACAAGTGGGAAATAATATGAAAGGCCACTAGTATTTCACAAGCCAAAATAATGCACAAAGAGCTGTGCAGCAGTGAGGCTTAGGACCAAGTCCATTCCTGCTTGCCATCCATGACAATGAAGGTCTGGAGTTTTTTATCCTTGAAAGTAGTATCCATTCGGGTCCTAACAACCAGACATACTAAGCATCACACACACGCCAACGTAAATACATGCAAAACATCAGACCTACCTATTGTGGAGACAACTGTGCCTGCAAAGAAGAAGGAGTTACTGAAATCCCAGTTGCTGTCTTCAATCTGTGATTCATTTCCAACAGGATATACTCCATTCTGAATGGCTTCAGTCAAGTTCTGGGAGGGAAAGCAATGTTTGGTATCAACATGTCTGCTTTTCTCAAGTGCTTGCTGCAAGAATACTGCAGATTTAGCCAACTACTCCTCCTTTCCTGTGAATACCACTCACCTGTCCTCAGCAATACTCTGACACTATTCACACCTTTACCTCCACGGCTGGATAGCAGCCAGAGGTGGTTTTGAGTATCAGTCTTTTGCACTGTTTCTGCTGACTGATCTAGCAGGTGTTAGAACTTATTTCCTTTAGCATGATCAAGGACCTCAATTCTTTTAGGCTAAATACTTTGGAAAATATGATCCTATAGATGACTAGGACATGGCAGAGCAAGACAGCCCAGTGGCTTAAGTGATGGAGTGGCTGGTTGCTGGTTTTGAGTTTGCCCTTGAGACAGCGGTGGTGGATGCAGGATCTAATCACCCACCTGCAGGCAGGCACACTGAGCAGTGACTCTGATCCCTCCCAGGAGGGCATCAGTGAGTTACAGCAAGGTACACATGACATACACAGAGAATTTAATTTTAAGGCTATATTCTGATTAGCGTCACAGATTTAAATTCAGAGAAAGTCCACTGATTTGCAAAGCATTACTCTTGGTGTGACCACAATCAGACCTCAACCTGACATACACATGCTTCTCCAAACTGCATGCATGAAGACACACGCACATATTTACAGTGTGGCCTCTAAGATGAGGTTAGATGAACATCTGTCAGAGATGGTTTGGGTTGAGTTGAGACTGCCCTGTCACAGGGGGTTTGACTAGGTGTTTCTCCCAAGCCCCCCTAGCCCTATCATCTATCATTTTCAGCCTCTTCCTTGGTTTTAATTCTAAGTGTTGCTGATTTTTTTTAAGTTAAAAAAATAATATTAATTTAAAAAAACAAACAGTATCCAGCTGTCATTGCATTTAGCAAACAGAGAACATTGGACTGGACATCTAGAAGGCAGGCTGGTTTGTACAGAAAATGCCTAGATAAAATCCAGCGCTGAGCCCTGCCAGAGGCAAGACATAAGCTGGAATAAACTGCATCAGAAAAGTTTTTCCTTCCCCCTCCTCCCTCACTATCTTTTTTGCTGGTGTCCCAGAAAATCAAGGCTAACAGAAATCATCCCACAGCCCTTGAACAAAGATTTCATTGTCTTGAAAAGTTCCTCTTTTTTTTTTCTCCTCCCCTACAAATCCAAGGTGAAGAGGGTGCATGCACACATGAACTGGGGGCTGGATTGCTAATTGTGCTATTAGAAATACCAGTTCCACCCTTATCCTGCAAACTGGCCCATTAAGAGCTCCATTAGTCTCCCATGCAGAAATGCTTACAGCAAGGCTATTTGCACTCCCCATTTTCTTCTGCATTGCAGCAGATAGAGCTAGGAAACACCAAAGATGAAGAGGCAACCATACTCTTTCTCAGCTTCCTGTGCTGTGACAAAAAACACATTTCCCTTGGCCAGGCTACCTGTTTTCACTTCATCTTCAGAAAGTAAACCCTGACTATGCTACCCTCCTTGTAGTGATTTTTTTAAGTTAAATTTTGCCCAACAGATTATTTCAGACCTTGCTGTATTGTTCCTTTGTGCTATCTGTGACACTGTTGTAAATATCAACCACACCCATTCCTTTCAGACAGCCTCATTTTTACTGCTGTGCCACCCATTGCAGATGGGCTCAGACCCACTGAAGACCTGAGCAACAGGAGGCAAGACCCCAAAGAATTGGGACATCGGGGACTGTTAATAGTTAACACACCAGGTTTTGTCAAGCTACACAAGCTGTATTTATCAGCAGCTTGACCTGCCTGCTCAGAGGCTTGAGGTTTGCTAAAATAATCCAAACGACCACATCAGTAGGAATGCAATGAAAGTTATCTGTGTAGCAAGGCTGAATAGGAAACAACATCTGATGGGGAAACAGGAGGGAGAAAGCGGTTCCGCAGGGCTGGCACTTACCTTCATGAACTGCTCCATCTCTGCCACAGTGAGGTGGGTGAAGTTCTGCAGAAAAGCCTCCTTCATCTGGGCAGCTGCCATTTTTTCCTGCTTCTCAGCAGTCCTCTCCAGTGCCTGGAACACAGCAGCACCCACTAGCAGGTAGACAAAGTAGCCAACCACCAGCAAACCTGTCTGTAACTTGCCACTGCACATGGCCTTCAGTGGGACAGAGCAAAGGATGGGGAGTGAAATGTAGCAAATGGTCAATCCTTTGCACTCCTGGGAAGCCTTCCCCAGGCAGGAAAAAACCCTCCCAGCTCCAGTTTCCACTGGGATCCTGCACTGACAGGGACAGCGAACTGTCAAATACATTCATGGGGAAGTTGGAAAAAAAACCAACCCACACCAAACAAACAAACCCAGCCCCCTTCTCACCCTCCCCCCCCCAAAAAAAAAGCTTTCCACTCTCTGGGCTGCATGCTGTTTAGGGATTTCCTCTTGTCTGTGAAACTCTGCCTTGCTGAGTTCTCAGGAAAAGTGGGTCAGGATGTGAGGAGCTGGCAGGTGGCCATCCCCTGCTCAAGAGGCTCTGGGGATAGGTGAGAATAGCCTGCAAAGGGCCCACGGGGGAGCTTGCTTGGAAAACATTATTTTTCCTCGTCTGTCTCCTGCTAACTCCAGGAACTAGACTCCAAGGCAAGCCCTGATGACCCCAGAAGCCTTCTTGCCTTGTGTCCAGGGGCAGCTTCGTTGCCCTTCTCTGGACACGCTCCAGCACCTCAATGTCTTTCTTGCAGCAAGGGGCCCAAAATTGAACACACTATTCAAAGTACGGCCTCACTGGTGCTGAGTATGGGGGTCAATCACTTCCCTAGTCCTGCTGGTCACACTGTTTCTGATACAAGCCTGGATGCTATTGACGTTCTTGGCCAACAAAGTTCCTCTGTTGGCCCTTTCCTCCAGCCTTAGTAGGGGACAGCCCTGCCTGCAAGCCTGGTCCTCTCAATTTGCTGTTACATGCAAACTTGATGAGAGTGCATTCCACCACCTTCTCCGGGACACAGGACAGGCCTCAGGACAGACTCCTGCGGTACTCCACTACACTAGGTAAAGTACAGCCCATTAACCATTAAGTTCACAATATATTTAATGTCTTTGTCAATGATTTGGACAACGGGATCCAGTGCATGCTCAGTAAGTTTGCAGATGACACCAAGCTGGGTGGGAGTGTTGATCTGCTGGAGGGTAGGAAGGCTCTACAGAGGGATCTGGACAGGCTCGACCGATGGGCTGAGGACAATTGTATGAGGCTCAACAAGGCTCAGTGCCGGGTCCTGTTGTGTCACAACAACCCCCTGAAACGCTACAGGCTTGGGGAAGAGTGGCTGGGAAGCTGCCCAGCAGAAAAGGACCTGGGGTGCTGGTTGACAGACAGCTGAACATGAGGTGGCAGTGTGCCCAGGTGGCCAAGAAGGCCAATAGCATCCAGGCTTGTATCAGAAACAGTGTGGCCAGCAGGACTAGGGAAGTGATTGTCCCCCCATACTCAGCACTGGTGAGGCCGTACCTCATCCAAAGAAGAGCAACAAAGCTGGTGAAGGGTCTAGAGCACAAATCTTTTGAGGAGCAGGTGAGGGAACTGGGGTTGTTTACCCTGGAGAACAGGAGGCTGAGGGGAGACCTTATCACTCTCTGTAACTACCCAAAAGAATGTTGACAAGGTGGGTTGCTGGTGTCTTCTCCCCAGTAACAAGGGCTTCAAGTCACACCAGGGAAGGTTTAGATGGATATGAGGGAAAACCAAAAGGGTTATCAAGCATCAGAATAAGCTTCCCAGGGAAGTGGTTGAGGCACCATGCCCGGAGGTATTTAAAAGATGTGTAGCTGTGGTGCTTAGGGACATGGTTGAGTGGTGGAGTTGGCACTGTTAGGTTTGCAGTTGGACTCAATGATCTTAAGGGTCTTTTCCAACTTAAATGATTCTATGATTCTGTGTTACCTACAGTAATGTAGCCTCTACTGATTTCAGAAGGATGGTTCCCATGCATTGGGAAGTCACTTCTGTCAGAGCTTGTTCCCATCATTTTCAATTAGAATTGGGCTGCCAGTGAGAAGAATTTGTAGGGTGGGAGAGCAAAGTCCTTGAATGAAGGTATTGACTTTGGAACAGATACCAGGCAGATGTGAGCTTGGCTGTACCATGGGCATTCTTAACACTCAGATTAACTTGCTTGACCTTAGATTTTCCAACATTTTCATTTTCTTTGTATACAATTTTTTTTTTGTTTCAGCAGATGCTCTACTTTAATAATGAGAAAACACTGAAGCAAAACAGCCTTTGAAGAAGCATTTAAAATGTACCACCTATTCTGCTCTGTGTTTTTATTGATTTGGAAAACACAAGAAAAGGCAGAGACTCTCTAATTAGCTTTCCAGGACCAGTTCAAACAAGAAGTGGCAGATGGCTTCACTCTGTCAAGTACAGGTTGTCCTCTCACACACAAATCTGCTTGACCTCAGAGGAAAACAGGAAAACTATGAATGAAAGTAAGTAGCTTTGCAAACCTTTAAAAGTGTAAAGACTTTCTTTAGAGTTACTGGAAAAGGGTTTGTAGAAACAGGATGTGTCATGTTTCCTTTCACTTCTTTTAAAGCTACAGAGTTTCAAAGGTGTGTTTCTTCCTCAGATTTAAACTATCTCTATACAAATAGAGGCACCTTTATGTGTCTTCACATAAAGGCTTCACCCTTTATGTGTCTCTCAGACTCCCAGACCTGTGAGACAAGAGAAATCCTTTTACATGTACAAATGCAGCATTTCCTTGTCTGCACAGCAGAGATTAAGATAATACAGGGGGATTCTTTCCTCAATATCTTTCCTCAAAAATCTGAAGGGAAAATGGATGAAAAAAACATGAAACTCGTGGAAGATTGTGAGAATTTGGATATTGACTTCAGTTACAGTGGTTTGATCAGGGTGGGAAAGGCACCAGGAAACCTCATCTTTCTCATGCTCTCTCCTCTGAATTATATATATATATATATATATAGTAACCTGGTAGTAGGTTTGCTATTTGTGCGTGCATCTCCAGAAGCCCTTGACTGCACAGAAGCATTCAGAAGGTTGGTGACCTTTGTTTTCCTCTAGCTGTGGAACAGGGAATACATATAATCTTTTCTCAGTCTGCTTCTTCATACCTGCCTGTGAATCTATGATACAGATTATTACGACAGGAGAAGTGTCCCATCACACATCATCTCGTTCATACCTGGGCTGACACTTGCAGAGGGAAAGAAGGGGGAGAAAACACAGTATCTGTTCAGTACTGGGATCTCCACAAATAAGTTGCTTTGGGGAAGAAAGGAAGGGGGAACCCATATTTGCTCCATGGAGTGCTCCAGTTTAAGCCATTCCTCATAAAGGGAAGAATAATTTCCATTAGCCATGACTGTGTTCCTTTCCTCTTTTTGCCTGGATTAAAAGCTGCAAAACGTTCTCTTTGTGGAGGCTGCTGGAGCTGTGCCACTTTTTGTAGCTACTGAGTGAGAGTCACAAAGAGAAGGGGTATCTGGGCTGACCCAAAGCCCCATAATTGACTCCTTCCCAGTCCAGGGGTCTAGACTCTGTGCCAGTCTGACACCACTCACCCCAGTCATGAAAAGCTGGGATCTGCTGTAGGTACAACATCCTCATCTGAGGGCTGATCTTGGCATCTCACACCTGCTTCATAACCAGAGTGATAACCTGTCTAGATAGTTGGGAAGGTAAATGGGGGCAGTCTATCTGATGGAGAAGCCACCATTATCCCTGTGCAGTGGGAGATCATGAATACATCCCACCTAGATGTAAGTTATCATAGAATCATAGA